>JANAVB010014526.1:0-165836 GCA_029216955.1 Iris pallida
AGTCGTATGGAGTACATACGCTCACTTCGTTGACAAGGAGTCGTATGAAGTCCATACGCTCACTTGGTGACAAGGAGTCGTATGAAGTCCATACGCTCACTTGATTGACAAGGAGTCGTATGGAGTCCATACGCTCACTTGGTTGGCAAGGAGTCGTAAGCATCGAGGAAGTAGACACGTGGCTGTCCTCAATCTTCTCAAATACGCCATATCTTCTAATAACTGACAAATATCTCTCGAGCGTCGTGTTGCAGATATGATGGCTGACAGACTGTCAGAAATGACAGTAATGATGGCTGTGCATTTATGATGGCTGATGAGCTGTCCTCGTAAGAGACAAAATCAATTCTCGAAAACCCATACGACGGTTAATCTTCATAGGGCAGCTGTCTTTGCACGAAAGACGAAGTGTCAGATTCATCCTCCATTAAACGTATGCTGTGCTGTCATTCAAGAAATAATAAAATATTCACTGAGCGTACGGCTTTGGCTGAGCGTATGGCCTTGAGCGTATGGCTTTGGCTGAGCGTATGGCCTTGAGCGTATGGCTTTGGCTAAGTTTATGTCAGCGTGTCATAATTTTTCACACCCTACAGTATCCTGTCAAGAAAATGAGCAAGTACAAACACTAACAACAGTTCCATATGAATTGACAAATTATAAGAGACAATTATAATGAAATACAAGACAAATATAGGATGACTTGGGAGCTATTCGAAAGCCAATTTACAACCCGTAAACAAACAAGGACCGGGGTTGTAACCCTTCTCCTGAACAGAACTTAGCCTCCAATAAGGTTTAGCATAAGATCATGTAGAACATATGAGTACTAAATATCGTAACATGGTGAGAAAAGTACTAAATGTAGAACTGAGTAGGATATATGATGTAATAAAATAAATATAAAATGTGCCATAAATTATTAGAGCGTTATGTGATCGGCTTGGGAAAGTACAGGATACGCTATCCACTTAACCCGATAATCATATGAAAATTATTGAGGGTCATACTAGCCAACTTGGATAACGAGCACAAGGAATAAGATCTCGCTACACCCTACGTGAGGTGAGAGTGGCACAAGCACAAGAATATAGTGACATGATGGTATTGATCACATAGTCCGTAATAATTCTCCATCCCCGAATAGTATAATAGATCCGGACATGACACGTCATGACACGGGATTCCCTAAGAGGGTAGCTACTCCCTCTCAGGAATCGGTATCTATATAAGTACAGGAAACAAGACAGGAAATGTACTAATATACCAAGAAAATCCAAGAATAACATCTCATGTCATGATCCGACGTATACTAGTCCGTGAACCATCGTGTCGAAAAATCAAGTAAGACACTTCAACTGAATCGAATATAGCAGATATCAAGACAATGAAAACTATCAGTGAATGTACTCGCCTGTGGTCCTGAGCTGATAAGGTGAACAGATGCTCAGAGTAATCACAGACCTAAAGATGAGATACTATAAGTCAAAACATGGTTTAATGAAAAGGAAACTAATTAAGTCATGATATGCAAGTCTAAGTCAAACTAGGTTATACTAGGCCATACTAGATCATACTAGGTTATACTAGATCACAGGAAGTCAATCCAAGTCAAACTAGGTCAAACTGGGTCAAAGGTTGACTTACAGTTGACTTTTGGTCAACTGGCCAACCCTGGTCAACTCTAGGTCAACCCCAGGGCAAACTAGGCTAATGTTGACCAACTGTTGACTTTCAGTCAACTGGTTAACTCTGGTTTGGTTTCGGGTCAATTCTAGTCACTTTTAGGCTATATTGACTTTGGTTGACTTTTGTTGACTTTTGGTCAAAACGGTCAACCGAGGTCAAAACTAGTCTAAGAGCACTAATCCTAACCATTACCAACCAAGGCAATCAATTTCTAACCATATCCTAACACCTTAGACTCATACCTTAGCTTCTAGGTAATTACCTTAATCTTACCTATTACCCTTCACAAAGTATTCCCAATACCTTGCTCCGATACAAAAGCAACCCTTCCTAACCTTAGTAGACTGACCTAGGCTTCTTAGGGTAGCTAGACACTAACCTATCTAGATATTACCAACCCAGAAACCTAGGTATCTAGCCAATCCAGTCCATCTTATCCCCATGTTGGTCACTCTCAAAATTACCTTAAGGTATCCTGAAACACCCTATGGTATCTTGAGATACCACTCTCCTAACACTATCCAACCATACTAGCTCTATTAGGATACTAACTTATCTAGTACACTCACTAAACACACCCCACTAGGTCCACAACTCTCAAATCTAACATCTCATATCCTAACTTATACTAACATATAAGCTAACATCTACTAACAATCCTAACTAACAAATATCTAACAACTTGGTAGCAAACTCTATCTAACAAGGGCTAACTAATATAGGAAAATGGCTAAATGGAAGGGGCTAATTTCTAAAGGAAAAAGGGGATTAAATGGATTAAAACTAAAGACTAAAAAGCTCAAAAAACTGCTGCTGCTTATTGCAACTGTTTATGTTTTTGATTATGCTTATTGCTTGCTAAAACTGCTGCTGCTGCTTGCAGAAGCTGCTGCTGCCGCAAGCTGCTGCTGCTTATGCTGCTTATATATATATATATATATATAATATATATATATATATATATATATATATATATATATATATATATATATACACACACACATTATGATACATGGAGAAAAATGTAAAGACAAGCAATAACACATCTCTAACATATAAAAATATAATATTAAAACATGTATTAAATTATTTAAACACAAGTGTCCAATATTGGGAATTTCCCACATGGACCCAAAGCACAACAAAGACACTCCTAATAACTCCAAATGGACACACAACCATAGGGGTCATTCCTATGGGTTCAGAATAATCCTATATGCATGTAGGATTGAAATAGAAGGTAGATTTTACCTTCCGGGAGGTGAAATCCAAGAAAACTCCTTCACGAAAGGATCTCCAAATGGACACGAACCAAAGCCAAAACCTCCCAAACTTGGCTAGCACCCTCTCTTCATGGAGTAGAGAAGAAATGATGAAGATTTGATGGAGGAATAGATTGATTTGGGGATGAAATTAATGGAGGCTCCTCTCAAATTTGGGGAAGAACAAGAGAGAGAATATTTATGGATAAAAACAAATGAGAATGACTCACTCCTATCCCCTTTCATGGCCGGCCCAAAGATGGATAGGTGTCCCTTTGTTGAAAATCTAAAATGCCCTCTATGACTCCTATTGGTTTAATTTTAAATTAGGTTTTAGTTTGAGGCTAAATTAGTCTAGTTTGAGTCTCTAATTAATCCAACCTAGTCATGAATATTTAGTCTAACCATACTAATTTAAATATTTTCATATGGGCCATGTCTAACTAATGAGTGGGTCCCACTAGAGTCAAAGCTACCCCGGGTCTCCGATACAAGTCGGATTGAGTTAAAATTCGAACCCGACTCAAATAACCCCAAAATAATATCATATAATAAAATAATTCCTAAATTATTCTAAAGTAGAAAATGACCAAAATACCCCTGTTTTTGAAAACTGGGGGTGACAATAGATGACCTATACAGCGTTCTACTGCCGACACTGCAGCGTAGGCTGGACGTACCTACGTTCTCGTGCCCCTAAACAGGGTGCGGGTTGTGACATAGTCTAAACTTACTAACTTAATTAGTAAAATTTGTGGGCCATGACTAACTAATCTTGGGGTCCTGTCTAGAGTCTAAGCTATCCGAATCACTAACACAAGTCGGAACGAGACGAAACTCAAACCCGACTAAACAAATCCCGTAAAATCAATATTAAATATATAAAATTCCCAAAATATTAAAATATAAAAAATGACCAAAACACCCTTAGCCTAAAAAGTGGTAATTAGCTAATGTAATCACATGGGTTAGGCCTCCATGGTCATGGTTAGTCTCTAGGCTAAGCAGCTCTAAGGTTACACTAGCAAAAGGACAAAATCACAAAATACTAATTTAATGATATTAAAAATAATCAAAATTTACCAATAAATCAATAACGTGATTTAAACCTATTATTAAATGATTAATTTTATAAAAGTTCAAAATTATCATTGTTTTAGAAAAGTGGTGGTTACAAATCGTTCCTCCTTAAAGTAATTTCGTCCTCGAAATTTAAGGTGGTTGTACTCTTCCCTAGGTTAAACCATCAACAATCAAGGTCAAAACTACTGTCTAGCAACACACAAGATCAGGGTCCTATTGGTCGAGAATTTTATAGTCTCAACAGGTTCATTACACTATCTGGCACAACAAAACACAATCCAAGAGTGTAACCACCACTTTTCTAAAATAAGAGTAATTTGGTAATTATGTGTTATTTATTTTTTATTTTTTTGGATTAATTTATAATATTTTAATTGGTGTTGTGTTAGTAGTTGGTTTAACCTTAACTAACCATGATTAGAGACTAACCATGACATTAGAAACCTAATTACCCGTCACACTCATTTTTCTAATTAGGGGTATTTTAGTCATTGTGCATTATTTTGAATTTATTTAAATGTTAATTAAATTGATTTTTGTGTGGTTTGGATTCGTATTTTGATAGGACCAAGATGGTATAACCTTAGTCAACCTTGTTTAAAAGCCTAATAATGTAATTAGATTTATTATTGGCTTTTTAGATTTAATTTAGAATTTTTATCTATTTTCTAGAATTATTTAATGATTTTTAAGTCATTTTTTATATGCCTTTAAAGCCTTTTGTCATTGGGCCTTTGTAACAACTTAAGAGTGCTTGGCCCATGACTAACTCTAACCCTAATACCCCTCTAGCATGGCCATCCAAGCATAGCAGCAGCCCCCCTCATTTGTGTAGAAATCACATAGCCTCCAAGTTCAACCCTAGTTTTTCCCTTTTCTTCAAAACCCTAACTTTCTCATCCAGCATCCGATTCGCGCCAAATGAATTGTATTGCAACCGTAGAGAGGAGAAGAACTTGCTGGAGCATTGCTAGCAAGGAGTTGGAGGCGTTCGCTCAGGAGAAACTGGTCGTCAAAGCGCTCAAGGATTCACTTTCATTGAGATTCCAACTCTCAATAGTTAAACCTCGTTCTACCATTGTTCCTTCTAAAATTTCTATATTTTAGCATCCATATAGGTACCCCAGACCTGTGCATGAAGTTTGGTAGGATTGTGAGTTCGTTTGATAGCCGTGTCGGACACGTGTCGGTCCTATAGAACACATGTTCGACGAAATGCCACTTAGAACTGAAAAGTGTTATTTTTCGATTCTGTTTTCACTAATTCCTTGCTAATATTATTTGTAACAACTTTTATGAAGGCGGATTTGAAATCGACATGATTTCAGTGTCCGAATCGGACACAGACACGCGTGCACGAGACCCGTGCACGGCCCCGTGCAGGCCCTGCTGTCCGAGAGTCATAACTCGACGCGTAGGGCTCCGTTTTGCATGAAATTTTATAAGCACGTGGGGGCAACCTCTGCCCACATGCCCGTAAAATTTTATGTTGTTTCGTGAAGCGTGTGGAGAGAAATCTTGCGTACACTGTTCAGCCTGTACTGTGCATGCGGCTGAAAAGTGCTGCTAACACGCCTTCGTACGTGAACACGATGCGTCAAGGACCCATTCCAGGAACACGAGCACGAATCCCTATATATATATATATATATATATATATATATATATATATAAAATATATATATATATATATATATATATATATATATATATAATAGATGTGATTTATATATATATATATATATATATTTATATATATATATATATATATATATATATATATATATATATATAAATCACTTTCATTGTGATATATATATATCTATATATATATATATATATATATATATATATATATATATATATATATATATATATATATATATATGTGATTTATATATATCTATATATATATATATATATATATATATATATATATATATATATATATATATATATATATATATATATAATATATATATATATATATATATATATATATATATATATATATATATATATATATATATATATATATATATATATATATATATATATATAGATGTGATATATATATATATATAGATGTGATATATATATATATATATATATATATATATATATATATATATATATATATATATATATATATATATATATATATATATATATATATATATATATATATGCGATTTATATACTTATATAGATGTGATATATATATATATATATAAAATATATATATATATATATATATATATATATATATATATATATATATATATATATATATATATATATATATATATATATATATATATATATATATAAAATTGTTTACTTGTGAATGTAACCTAGGGAGTATTGAGTCAGTTAAGGAATGAACCAATGAGCCTAGAATGGCCGAGTCGACCGATAAGTTGACCAAGTTGACAAAAGTCAACTTTGGGTCAAACTTGATCCAAATCGACTCAAACGAACTTAGAATGACTTGAAAACTTGTGCTTGACCTAAAATTTAGTAAACGGACTAGTTAACTTATAGTTGACCAGGTTTGACCATAGTTGACCAAGGGTTGACTTTGACCTAGAAGGACCTAGAATCATGTAGAATTACATTATAGGCATTGCTTATGATATTTTAAACCTTGTTATGACTTGTGGTTATTTTAAATAGGATTATATCACTCCAGTTCAGTTATACTTCCTCATCAGCAGCTTGGATTGCCAGGCGAGTATATTCTCTGGCCGTTTCATTCTTGCTTGGACATATTTACTTGTTATAGACTAGTTTACTTGTTGCTGTCACGATGTTATCACGAATTAGTACTATATAGATCTCTTCATGCGATGTTATCCCCTCGGATACAGCGGGTATATTGTGCTCATGTACTTTATCATGTGCATCGTCTACTCTTTGTATTCGTATTTATTCATGTATACTCATGTGACATTCATGTACACTCATGATCATGTGAGCCTTCATGTATAACCCAGTGTTCATGTGGACTAGGTATCCATGTGACACACTACTTTCATGTACAATAACATAACTTGGACAGATCCTTGTGTACTGATTGGGGCAGGGGGAGTATTTATTTGGTTATGTGATCTACACCATTTTTATGTACAACTCCAAACTAGATTTAAGTCATGTATAACCTAAGCCTGTTTACATAACCAAACATGTGCTCTAAATCACGTTAGTTCAGTTTTTTATCTATATCATGTATATCTATTTCCACTATATCATGTTCTTATTTTTTATAGTCTCTCTACTATTTCTTTACAACAGTTCATGTATATTATTCTATAGCTTGTTTCATATTTTCTTTCATGTTATGATCAGTGTGAGAGATATGTATTCATTCCTGTCCTGACTGGACCCGTTAAAAATATTACAGATGATGAGGATTGCTGCGATACTTACTATGGAGCAGGCCTAGTTGACACAGGTGACCTGGACCCTCAGCAGGATCCAGTAGTCGCTGAGGACTAGCCATTAGCTTAGTCTAGACTTTCTTATTATCTAGTTCTTGAGACATTTGTGATTGTATTGAGATATTATTTAAGGAGTTTTGTACCAAGACTTATTATTTATATTTGTGACTCTCTCTCACTGTTGAGATTATCTTATCATCTTTTCCATCTTAGTTTGTGATTGAGATTACTTATTATGTTGTTCTCCATTCGGAGCATATTCTAGATTGTGTTAGATGTTGGACCTAGGATAGCGTTCTACCATCGACACTGTGGCGTAGACTGGACGTACCCACTTCTCGTGTCCTTACACTGGATGTGGGTCGTGACAAAGAGGAACTATTGGAATATACAACAATCATAGAAAAATGACGGAAGGAGAACAAAGGACAGACTGCTAACCCATCACCTGTAGCATCGGCCTCTTCGGCCGTCAACGCAGGAACCTGCCGGGCTGGGTATATCCCTTTGCTGGTGCGGGGCATGACACTGTTCCACAGGTGGCCTAACTCCATCTCTCTGCCCTTGGTATAGACACTGACCAGGACGATGAAGGGTTCAGAGACAATTATTAACCAGATGCTCCGTTGATCCACAGTGCAAGCACACTCCCATCCTCTTTCTATACACCTCCCAAGAATGGCCTGACCTCCAACAGTAGGTACAGGTAGAAGCTGGCTGAAACTGCCTCGAAGGGTGCTACTGATCTAGTTGTAATGTAGCTCGTATCGTCGCATGAAACCACTGAACCCGGGCCCTAGATGGGGCCTGAAACTGCTGTTGTGGCAATTGAAAAGATTGATGCAAAAATTGGTAGCTCAAATAAATGGGACACAAGTAAAATATGGATAGTAGGCTCGTGCTCATACTTTAGGTCGTCAAGTTTAGGTCAAAATGGTGACTCTAACTTGAGTCGAAAATAAAAGTGACTCCGTGGGGAAAATCAAGATTGGATCTTGTGTCAGGAAAGTCATGCGATAAAAATGAAGTACATGATGGTGTGTCCAAGTGGGACATGAAGGTCATGGGTGTACGGTGTCCTGTCTAGACCATGTATGTAAAGTTGGTTTTGAGAAAATAACTAGTCTTGTGCTCCTAAGTTAAAAGTCATGGCAATGTGCATATGGAAATCATAAATAAAAGTGGAAAATGGTCAAATGGCCTAAATTGAATCGAAAGTTGTGATACAAAAGTAGTAAAAGGGAACAAGTTTGAGTGGGACGTGATATATCAAAATAAAGATAATCTTGTCTACTACAACTCATGAAGAAAGTTACCAGAGATTGACATCTCTGACGCTCCAGAAATGGAAGTCACGGAAGAATACTCGTCTATCTAGAATACTCTCTCCAGGGTGTCTACCCAAGTCTAGTCACTGTCTACACAAGGCACTAACTCTTCTAAATGATACTAGGATGGTACCCCTATACTAGGTTGTTCATACCCCTTCTCCAACTAGTCACTAAACCGTTTTGGTGCCTAAACTTCTATAACATTTGGGATACCTTGTCTCTGGCTACTAGGGTACTCCTCCTATCATGTTTCCTGGTGCAACTCCTACCTTGACACTTATTGTTCACTCTAGGGTTCTCATCTATATCTAATTATCAAAACCATATACAATAATTCCCAACCATACTCTAAACTATTAACACAATTAATCAAGAACACAGACCAAATGCAACCACCAAGCCATCACACTATAAAGAACCTATAATGAAATGAGAATCTACCAGGACCTGGACTAAAGAACTGAAGGTATCCTAACTCTTAAGCTAATTCAAGATGGAACAAAATCTATAATAACATAAATGAAATGATAGAAATGACATGTTAGGACCCTTCTCAAGATATAATCTGATAATCATATACGTTTGTCCAAAATCATGATACTCAGAATCCTCGCCACGCTAGTAAGCAAGAATGCGATAAATGGTAGAGTCCATAACTGGGGCATGCACCTCGATAATCATGTCGTCTGGAATCCTTGCTATGCCGACTAGTATAGCTGCGAGGAATCCCAGATCTCATAACCAAGATATGTACATCCGAAGTCAGGTCTCTACATTTCTGCCATGCTGACTAATATAGCTGCGATAAACTCTAGGTTCCATAACCAAGTAAACGTTTTTACCTTCTCTGTTATTTCTGTCAACATATATCATCAGAAGATGCTATAACTTAGGCCATAACATTCATCTTGATATGAAAAATCAAATCAACAATGATTCCATCAAAATCAAGAAATAACAAGGAATAAGGGTGAACGAAAGCAAAAGGAAAGGATTTCAAATTTAAGTTCAAAACAAGATTCTCAAAGGTCGTCCCAGGAATCTCTTAAAAGTCCTAACTGTGATTGAGTAACTTCTATAATAATAACCTAGCCTATATCCTAACTGCAGGCTCGTAGCAGCACTCTAAGTCGAGCACCACTACAAAATCGCATTGCTTGTGAACCAGACCTGCGTGGGCCACCACAAAAACGTATCACGACCTGTACCCTGATTAGGTGCACGAGCAGTGAGTACATCCAGCCTACGTCGCAGAATCGACGGTAGAACGCTGTATAGGTCTGCTAGAAAGTATAGCACCTAGACAGAATATATATGTACCTGTCATCTCCGCACGGAGGTATATAATCTCAACTCAATCACAAGACATCTAAGAAAGATAGGCACGAATATCATAAAGACATAACTAAAATATATGAACTAAAAAAGGTGCAAAGTCATAACACAGTTTAGAGTTAAAGATATAACACAAGAATCCAAAATATAACATATAACATAAGTCTCAATACTAGCTGGAACGCAGTCCAGTCAAACCTATCTAATAGTCTAAGCAGGAGGTAAATCCTCTACTGGCACCAAGGGTAATGTCTCATCAAAATCTCTATCCTGGCTATACCCGTAAAAGGTAGAGGAATCAGCCAACATGTCCTCTGTAAACATCAACGGTTATCTTGTCAGGAAAATGAGCAAGTACACCTCCAACAACAGTTATATAGTATTGACAAATGCTGTAAGAGACAATCATAATGGAATACAAGATGCTATATCAAGACTGTAAGTAAAACATGATATATAAACTGGAAATCATGTCAGGGTGTAACGTACAAAAAAGTAAAATAGTACAGGAATATCTGATGTATAATATAAACATAAAATGTGCCTTGAGATATTATAGCATTATGTGATCGGCTTGGGTCAAGATCAGGCTGTTCCATTTGGCCAGACTATCACAGAAAAATCTCAAAAAGGGTCAAGCCGGCCAACATGGAAAGCGAGCACAATAAATATAAGATCTCGCTACACCCTACGTGCAGTAAGGGTGACGCAAGCACAAGAAATAGTGACATGGGGGTATTGATCACATAACCTATAATAACTCCCCATCCTCGAATAGTATATGGATCCGAACATAGCACGTCATGACACGGGATTCTCCAAGAGGGTAGCTAATCCCTCTCAGGAATCGGTGTCTATACAAGTACAAGAAATAAGATCAAATAATGTACCAATATACCAAGAAAGTCCAGGAATAACATTTTATGCCAGGATCCGACGTATACTACTCCGTGCACCATCGTGACAAAAATCAAGTAAAACACTATAACTGAATCGGATACAGAAGATATCAAGACAGGAAACTATTATCAGAGAATGTACTCGCCTGCTGTCCTGTGGTGTCAAGCAGGGTCGATGCTCAGAATGATGTCACAGACCTAAAGATGAGATATTATAAGTTAATTAGGGTTTAACAATGTTATACATGATTTTTCTAATGTATGATATGCAATCTAGGTCAATCTCAGTCCAACTAAGTCAAACTAGGTCACACTAGGTCAAACTAGGTCACAGAAAGTCAAACCAAGTCAAACTGGATCAAAGGTTGACTTACAGTTGACTTTTGGTCAACTGGTCAACTCTGGTCAACTCTAGGTCAAACTAGGCTAATGTTGACTAACAGTTGACTTTTGGTCAACTGGTCAACTATGGTTAAGTTCTAGACATTTCTAGGCCAAGTGTTGACTGATAGTTGACTTTTGGTCAAAGCAGTCAAACTTGGTCAACCGAGGTCAAAGCTAGCCTAAGCATACTATTCTTAATATTTACCTGCCAAGATACCCTATATCTTGGTCATTTTGGTATCCTAATACCAATACCTTGGTTTGGGTCCAATACCTTAACTTAGATAAATTATCTTAGCCTCTAACCAACACCTTACCCTTACCTTTCCCTTACCCTATGCAACTCCAATACCTTGCTAAGGTATTCCAACACCTTACCTTGGTATCCTATTATCTTACCTTGATATTTTGATACCTTACCTTGGTATCTTGATACCATACCCTGGTCATAAGGTAAACTAATCATTTACCTTAAAGGTAAAGGTAATTCATATTTACCTTAAGATACTAACTTGGTATCATGAAATACCAAGATATCCTTTAAATTTCTAACTAACTAACTATCTAATATACTAACATAGCATCTTAACTAATATCTAACATATAACCTATAGTATCTTAGTAAACCCCTTTACCTTGAAGATAAACCCAATACCTTACCTTATAGGTAAACCATTACCTTAAGGTAAAAGGTAAATCTAAGATACACTATCTACTCTAACTCTAACATCTACTAGACACTAACTAACTAACCACCTAATCTTCTAACTCTAATATATCATAGATACTAAGATATCTATATACACTAATTGTCTTAACTTCTAAGATAACTCTAACATATCCCAACTAACTCTAATACTAATACTTGATACCAAATAGGTACCTTACTCAAGTCCCAATACTCTCTTATCCTTACTCAAGATACTTGAGTGTCACGATATCAATATCCTCATGGTACCCAAGTATCACACTAGTACCTTTTTCAAAACTTTAATATCTTGACACATAACTTATCTATATTTGGCTTACTTGATAACCATTTGTATCAACATAAACACACACTAACTAACACATATTACCTAACAATAATATATATACTATATCATACATATTCTTGACAACCTATGATACCTACATTCACTTGATATCCATACTACATAGGCTCATAGGATACTCAAAATACATATGTCGTATAGTTACTTTTCTACTTAAAATCAATATTGTACGAATTAGACATTCCCTAAATTTTAGAATTAAAGTACGTCGTAGCCCTTTGTGTTAGCTTTCCGAAACTTCAAACGGATCGTATTTTTGCATCCGGAAGCTCCCGGAATCGCGAAAACACCGAAACGCGTTTGTCTTTTGGACAGCTGACACTCAAATAGTTTTACAGAAAGTTCTAGAACGATTTTGGCTTATAATATATATTTGGAAAGCTAACTTCAATACGGTTCTTTTAAAAAAACGGAAGATTAATCAGATTTCTGAGCTAAAAGTTATGTTATTTCTAAGTTGCTATGGTTACTAAAAACGTGGATGAATATTATGACGAATTTGGATTGTTTTAGACAAAAAAAACACATGTAGGCCAAAATACTTGGATACCAACATAGGTATCCAAATAAAACTCATTCTAACCATCCTAACTAAGATCAATCCACTCTTTAACCATTCTAAAACTGAATTTAAAACACAATTAGTCCTATTAGGCAATAAACCAAACACATGTGGAGTCCTAATTTGGGATCTATCAAGTAGGACACAAAATACATATCTAAAATCCTCAAGAGAGCTCCAAATGGCCTCAAACTTGAATCTAAAGGGGGTACATGCATGGAGATGGATCCTATGGATTCAAAACTAACTAATATGCATAGAAAATTAATTTAGAGGGTTGGTTTTACCTATTGGCTGTGGAATCCCAATGATACTCTCAAGGACACGGCTCTGACACGAAGATCTTCCAAAAATGACACTCCTCTTTGTACTTTGCTCCAAATCTTTGCTAGCACTGTCCCATGGTAGTATGAGAAGGTTGGATAGACGTTTTGGTGGAGGGATGTTAGGATTTGGAGATTAAATCAAAGAGGAAAGCTCTCAATTTGGGGAAGAACACTTATGAAAGAAAATGGAGGCTTGATGGAATGAAATGAAAGGAAGGGCAACCCTCCTATATATGGATGCCATATAACCCTATTTGGGCCATAGGGAAAGCCTAATAAGGCCCCTACTAATTTCCCTTAGTTAATTTTAAGTTAGGTTCAAATTTGGGATCAAAAGGGTTAAGTTTAAGCCTCTAACTTAACCAATCTAACAAATAGGATTAGTCTAAACTTACCAACTTAATTAGTGAGATTTGTGGGCCTTGACTAACTAATCTTGGGGTCCCGTCTAAAGTCTAAGCTACCCGGATCACTAACACAAGTCGAAACGAGACGAAACTCAAACCCGACTAAACAAATCCCGTAAAATCAATATTAAATATATAAAATTCTCAAAATATTAAAATATAAAAAATGACCAAAACACCCTTAGCCTAAAAAATGGTAATTATCTAATATAATCATATGGGTTAGACCTCCATGGTCATGGTTAGTCTCAAGGCTAAGCAGCTCTAAGGTTACACTAGCAAAAGGACAAAATCACAAAACAATAATTTAATGATATTAAAAGTAATCAAAATTCACAAATAAATTAATAAAATAATTTAAACCTATTATTAAATGATTAATTTTACAAAAGTTCAAAATTACCTTGTTTTAGAAAGTGGTGATTACATTAACACCATGGCTTTATCCTAGATTGGGTACATGTGTTAAGTTAGGAGATTATCTATATCAGAGGTAGTATGGGTGTGATATATGATAATCAAAACCAAGAAGTTTGCTCAGAGGCGACAAAAACATACCTGGCAAACTCTGGCGGGATGAAGCATTAGAGTGAAAGTTCAGATGTATTAGTATACATGACTCGTCATCCAGGGAGATGCGATGTGAATCCACTCGAAGCTAGTAGAGTGTAAGTTCAGAGGTACTTGGTGTACATAACTCGACAGTCTAGGAGCATGTCTTTAAGCATAATATTTTTTTAGAAACTTGCCATTCATGGGCATCATAAGCAAGTCTCTATTTTATTTTGTGAGCCGGTATGCGCCATTGGAGAATGGTCTCGATGACAAATGGGCCCCCCCATTTGGGCTGGAGCTTGTCGGTTGTTTTGTGAGTCATGACCATCGGTCTGCGAACGGCCAAGACGAGATCGCCTACTTGGAATGTTCTCTGCTTGACTTTCTTGTTGAAACCTCGAAAGATGCATGTTTGATAGAGCTCGATGCTTTATTGAGCTTATAAACGCTTCTCGTCTAAGGCTTCCAGTTCTTGTAGCCGTCAGCGGTAGTTATCGTCCGACGTCAACCAGTAAGTAAGGACCACGCGAAGCGAGAGGATCTGGGTCTCCATTGGGAGAACTGCCTTGCTTCCGTAAACCAGAGATAATGATGTATTTCCTGTAGCCGTCCAAATTATAATACGGTACGCCCATAAGCATTCGCCCAGCTTTTCATTCTAGTCGTGCTTGTTTGAAGACACGAACTTTTTGAGAAGCTTGATTATGGTCTTGTTAAAAGCTTCAGCCAGACCGTTAGTCGATGGGTTGTATGCCGTTGAAGCCATATTCTGAATATAATTTTTGTCGCAGAATCGATAGAAAGCATGGCTTGCGAACTGCAGACCATTATCATGAATAATCCTCCGGGGCAGTCCAAAATGGTAGATGATGTGATGTTTTATGAAACTAATCACATCTGATATCTTTACCTCTGCAAGCAGAACAATCTCCGCCCACTTGGAGAAGTAATCGGTGGTTGCAAGTATAAACCGGGTCCCTTAGATGATGGTGGGGTGATTGGTCCAATGATGTCCATTCCCCATGCTTCAAATTGCCAAGAGGCCACTATTGGGTACAAGAATTCGGATGGCTAATGTATGAAGTCTACGTGGATCTGACAAGCCCTATAATTCTTTGCATAATCGACCGCGTCTGCTACCATCGTAGGCCAGTAATAGCCCATCCGACGGAGACGATCCTGTAACTTCACACCAGGTTGGTGAGCTCCGCAAACGCCATCGTGATCCTCGCGTCAGGCTTCTTTGGCTTCTGCATTTGATAGACAGCATAGCAGTAGCCCGTCGTAGGATCGTCGATATAGTATTTTTGTTTCTGTATCATAAAAGAATCTTAGAGAACGCCTTCTGACTGAAGTTGCTTCTTTTATATTCTCTGGCAGAATTTTGTAGACTATAAAGTCGATGAACGGGTGTCTCCAGTCTTGTATGTCATTGATTATCTGGGCGGAGTAACTCGTACCTAGTTGAACGTTGTTTTTAGGACAGACCAGCTCTTGGCCTATCACGTCGACTAGATGATAAGCATAAATTGGAACTGCCAGAGAAGCGGCAAGGCCTGCTAGAACATCAGCTTCAATATTTTGAAGCCTAGAAACATGCTCTATAAAGAACCCCTCCAAGGTTGCAATGATGGTAATTGATGTCTGATGATAAGGAATCAGGTCCTCGTTGTGGACCTCGTATGAGCCTCAGATTTGATTAACAATCAACTGCGAGTCACCATACGCTTCTAGGTATTCAACCTCCACTTCTTTTATGAGTCGGAGCCCGATGACCAGAGCATTATATTTGGCCACATTATTTGAACAAGGCTCTGTGAGAGAGTACACCCGATTGACTACCAGTCCAGAGGGAGAAATTAATACTATCCTGACTCGAGCGACGACATCACATTGGGGCCCAGTTCTTGAAGCACCATCGAAGAACATTCGCCAAATGGCATCATGTGAAGCTATGTTTGAGTTAACAACTTCGTCTGGGATTTTTTCATAGATTATGGCTGTTTCTGAGCCTGGATGGGCTGCTAAGAAGTCGGCCAAGGCTTGACCTTTGACAGCCTTCTGCGAAACGAAAACCATGTCGTAGGAGGACAACAATATCATCCAGGTGGCTAGACGAGAACTGAGTGCGCTTGGCTTGGTCATGAGAACCCTAAGGGGGTTGACTCGTGAGACCACATGGATGGTCTGTCTCGTCACATAGCGTCGTGTTTTCTGAATGGCGAACACCAAAGCAAGACATTCCTTCTCCACAGTGGTGTACCTATACTCCGCCCTACCATCATTCGGCTGAGGTAATAGATGTCTTGTTCATGCCCCGCATCATTATTCTGTACCAGTAAAGCGTCGAGAGAGTGTTCTATTATCCGTACATAGAGTAGGAAGGGCTTTCCAGCGATCGGGTTACCAGAACTGGCAGATTTGACATGTATTCCTTAATGTCATCAAAGGCGCGTTGGTATTCTTCATTCCATACGAAAAAGATGCCTTTCTTCATGAGTTGTGTGAATGGTTGACAACGTCCTGAGAGGTTAGATATGAACCTCCTGATATAGGCTAGCCTTTCCTGAAGGCCTCGGAGTTCGCGAAAGTTCCTTGGTGGACTCATCTCCAGTATTGCTTTTGTCTTATCGGGGTCTATGTGAATGTCCCGGAAGGTAATGACAAAGTGCAAGAATTTTCTACTGGACACGCCCATGAAGGACTTGGTGGGGTTCATCTTCAGATTGTGTGCTCGCATGAGATCGAATACTGTCCTCAAATTGTGTAAGTGGTCATCCTTGGAGCGACTTTTGACGACAATGTCGTCAATGTAACACTCAACCATCTTGTACAGGTGGTCTATGAAGATGACACTCATAGCTCGTTGATATATAGCACCGTCATTCTTTAGGCCGAAGGGCATGACTGTGTAACAATACACGCCGATCGGTGTTCAAAATGATGTATGCTTCTCATCATCAGGAGACATTTTGATTTGACTGTATCTCGAAAAGCTATCTATAAAGGACATGCGCTCGAAGCCACATGGATTATCGATCATTATATCTATGATCGGAAGAGGGAATTCATCCTTAGGATATGCTGCATTCAGATTGCGGAAGTCGATGCAAATTTGGATCTTCACGTTCTTCTTGATGACTGGTATATATTAGCTACCCAGTCTGGGTGCTATTCCTCGCAGATGAGCTGCTAGCTATAAGCTTGTTTACTTCCACTTCGATAGAATTTATGAAGTCTGGAAGGAACGGCCGTTGTTGTTGTGTGACTGGTTTTGCGTCTGGCTGAATGTTGAGCTTATGAAGGATGATCTCGGGGTTCAGCCCTAACATGTCTTCATGGCTCCAAGCGAAGACGTCGATATATTCTCTGACGAGTTGTAACAACGACTCCAGTTCGTCGTCCATCAGACTTTTACTGATGAAGATTGACTTTGAAGAGGATTTGTCGCTGAGGTCAACTTGCATGACCTCATCTTCAGTGGGAGGGTCTCGTTGTTCAAAGTGCTTCTTCCATTGTACATCCAACTGTTAGACCCATGGCTCCAATTCAAGGAATTCGAGTATATCTTCGTCTTTTTCCTGAATGTCAACGGATACCATGTTGACAAACAATGTCTGCCTGAATATATCTCCAATGCTATCATCGAAATCGTAAGTGGGTGATTCGGATGAGTGAGAATGCCACTCGTATTCCTTATCGGAGCTCTCGGAAAATGTTGATGGCGTAACATAGCCTAGACCGTGTCTGGACTTGCTGTAATAATCCCGAGGTTTCCCAGCTGGGACTGGCAACTACAGAGGTGATCACCGGCCGTTGCCGTAGTTCAGGCATGGAGTAGTCTCCATATCGTACCCCTGCTTTTGCGTGAAGTACTTGGCTTGGGGACTATACAGGTAGAGCGACAATCTTCCAGTGTTGGATTCAAAATCGAATTCTTTTATCATGAAAGGTTAAGGATATTCTTTTCGGCCGAAGATGATTGTATGATCGCCTTTTCTTCTGCCTAGGACTAGAAAGTAGGCACCTCTAATAGGAGTAAGTCGGTTCACGGTATAGACGGTTGTCACCTGTGTGTGCAGGTTAATGTCCAGACCGTACTCCATAGCATACATCATATTAAGCTTATTGCGCTCAGGATAGTTCAACGGTAACCTTTTATTGATGAAATAAGGTATCTTGTCTAGAGGAATTACAACATCAACGGAGGGACTATTAAAATGTGCAACCAGATATTTTGCCAGTTCAGCCTCCTCTTTAGCTACCCCCTACGTGACTAGAGATTGGGGAGATGTCATGGGCATCTTGACCGCCAAGGGTTCTGCTCGTGGCATCGGCTTGTCTGAGGGTATCGGATCAACACATGGCTGTCGGCTCGTCTTGGGGAGGTGGATAACCATCGGCTCGATAGAGGACCTTGCATCATCCGTTCGCCTTTGATTGGATTTCGGCAATCAGATTACCATCGGGTCCACGACGGGTTTTGGCTCCTAGCTAGACCTCGGGAGCCGGATGACCATCGGTTCCAACTGCACGATTGGGGCAGGGGAACCGAGCACTTCTTTATGCAAAGTTACGATAAGGGGTACGAGTTTGCCTGGTTTGCGAGCCTGAAGACAGATTTTCAGAGGTTCCTCTGACCCTGTTGTGGCCTCTAGTTTGTTTTATGTCCCCACATCAACTGTGTGCTGCTTAGATTTATCATATAGACAAGCCTCAGACGAATAGTAAGACTCAACCCCTTTGAAGGGATCGATGTCGACGAATTTCGTCTTTACAAAGCCGTGCTTACTAACATACTTGAAGCACTAGTAGAGCGTGGATGGCACGATCATATAGTCATGTATCCATGGATGCCCCAAGAGAATATTGTTGGACGTATCTGCGTCTATGACGTAGCAGGTAACCTCCGTCTTCAGGTCGCCGATCTGACATTTCAAGCGAATCTTTTCCAAGGGACAGCTTCTTCCCGAGTTAAAATCGCTAATAGCAGTGTTGGTCGACGCTAGCCGGTGCATAGGGATGCCCAGGAGTTGAAGCAAGCTTTTCGGGATGATGCTTATTGATGAGCTAGGATCGATGTGTATCCGATCCACCTTGATGTCGCCTATGTATCCAGTGTAGTACAAGGGGCGATCATGCAAGTTGGTTTTGATTAACATGTCCTGTGGGGTAAATACGATGTTGGGCATTGCATCTGTACAATTTTTTCCTTAGAGATCTGCTGACGAGTCTTCCCCTGTAGGCTTGACCTGAGCTAAGTAGGCGTCCGCATTCTGGAGTGCTTCGCTCAATGCGATGCAAATATCCTTAGAGAGCCTTAGGAGCTCGTATAACGACAACTTTGCTGGCGTATTAGCCAGTTGTGCTAGTATATCAAAGTTGTAAGGTCTCTCCAACCCCTGAGGTACGTCCTTACGGAACGGCCTGTCGAAGTGGATTCCTTCGGCTTGGATTTGTCTGCCGGTGGAGGCTGAGATGGTCCCGAAACATCAGTAGAAGGCAGCGTTATCGGCTGAGGGTCTTCGACTGAATTACCCAGAGTTGGCTAGAATTGTACGCCAGACCGGGTAACAACGGCTGCCGCCTCCTCAGCTTCGGCCAAAATTGTGTGGCAGGATCTGGACTTCCCACCATTCTTTTTGCTAGATGAAGATGGCACCGCCTAGGTAACTTCGGCACTAAGTCCGGGTGGACCCACATGACCTCTCCTCGTGACGTGGTGAGAGGCACCAATCCAGTCGTCTGGTCTCACAGGTGGAAGGTTAGTAACTTCCATCATTGCCCGGGGAACGGGTACTACCTCGTCTTGAGTTTTTGTTAGAGGGAAGTCGCCGAACTGAACGGATACTATGTTTGCAGCCACGGTAACTTCTTCGAAATCTAGCGACAAAGCATTGGAGTTGATGAGGTTCTGGATGTACCACTTTAATGTGAAGCACTCCCGCGTGGGGTGGTGGACATAGCGGTGGAAGTGACAATACTTCGCATCCTCGATCTCTGCTGGTCGAGGCTCGTGCTCTACATCACGGAGTCGAATCCTACCCGCCTTCAGGAGCATGTCAAAGATAGGCTTGACATGACTATCTTCAAAAGAGTATGTCATCTCCTTGAGCTTCAAAACTTTTGTTTGCTTTTGTTCAGGCTTTTTGTTTGTACCAGCGACTATGGCATGTTTGCCTTTGGTGTCCCGGTTATTGGTGCTGCTGCCACTGTTGTTGTTATTGGAGGTGTTACCAGGATGTTTGCCCTTGTCCTCTCCATCTGGGATGTGTAATCCCAGCTTGCGAGCTGTCTTTAACTTTGCCTCCGCGTTTGTGGCGCTTATGATGAAAGTCGTCCAACCCCTGAATTGATCTTCGCCCATCCAGAGGCTGATTGCAGAAAGCAGCTTCTTTTGGCAGATTTCAATCAAGGAGCTTTGAGGATTGCCTTGGGATAATCTCATCACGGTTTGGCGAAACTGCTCGATGTAGTTTCTCGTTAGCTCCCTTTCTCTCTGAACGATGTCTATGAGAGACAACATTGTCACATCATGCCCTACTTCGTAGAACCTTTCCAGGAACATGTGTTTGAACCCGTCAAAGGAATAGATACAGTTGTCCGGGAGGTTACGGTACCTGTCGAACGCGATTCCCTCCAATGCTTCGACAAATAGTCGTGTGAGGATGGCATCATTATGCGGCAAGTGATCGATTGTGACCTCAAAATAAGTCATGTACCGGCTAGCAGAGGTCTTTCCGTCATATGAATCGATATGAAATGATTTATACCACGAAAAAAAAAGGAACATCTCTCCATGCAACGGGGTATGGCTACCGTATTCTGAGGTTCCATGAGGAGTCTCGGGTGTTGAACATTGCTCAAAGCTCCTAAACTTCTCTCCTTGCCACCCTAGCCTCGTCTACAGCCGAGGAAGCAGATATTCCAGGAGGATTATCGCCCAGAGGAGGAGCAGTCGTGTTTGAGTCCACGTTGACTGCGAGGCCCAAACTTGTTTGTCCAGGTGTCCTTGCTGGTTGAATCGGCAAGACAGCCTTGATCTCGTCTACTGTTTGACCAAGGTTAGGATCATGGCTTCAAGTGCTTCTAGACGTTGTAGACACTAGGCCTTTCATGATCATCTCCTGCCATAAACACTGTCCACACGTGGGGAGAGACGGATGGGACCGTAGAGGATGTGCTTTCCGTGTTGTACCCTCGTACAGAGAAATCGTCGGGGAACGTCGAAATGTCCTCCTCCTCAGACTCGAAAGGGGTGCTACCCCCTGCGCAGGAAGCTGCATCGTCTTGGCGAAGGCGGTCACCCTCGGGGACGTCCAAGTCTGTTGCATAATTCCAGTAGATCGCTACCACCTGTGCATCCTCTTGGAACACCAGGTTGTCGTATATGTTCAACGTGTTGGCCCATTGGTCATATGGTCAACCTGATTTTACTAATTGATCAAACTCTGTCTCGATATATGAAGCTAGTCAGGATGTATCGGACTCTTGGACATGAACAAGAACAGCTATCTACACAGTTCAAGACCGAAGCTATGTTTGCCTGTTCGAGTCTGTATTTCCTTTGAGCAACGTATTTTTTCATTTTATTGAGTCTAGGAATACGTTGTACACCGAGTCGTACTGGAAAATAGGCTATTCCAAAATGTTTTTAAAAATATCCTTTGTTTTGAAAAACATTCTTTTAAACAAAAGCTTTCAAAATGGTTTTCAAAAAGGTTTTCAAAAATTATCAAAAACTAATTTTTAAAACCTGACCTAACCCTGACAGAACTCGGCCAGAGTTCGGCCAGAGTTCGGTTGGTGGTCGTTTGATTTTTGAATTCTTTTAAATTTGGTCCTCCTGCAGTTGCGGATTTGACCGAGATTTCCTCAAAGAGTTTTGCCCGAATTCTGCCCAAATTCTGCTAGAATTCTGTCTTTGGAACTCCTATAAATAGAGAAGGATTTCGATCTTTTTAACTCACTCATTCACTTTCAATTTTCTCTCTATCTAAAGCATTCAGTCTTCCAAAGAATTTTTCTTGAGCTTTAAATTTCAGATCCCAAGCCAATTACAATCCTCTAGTCGATTTGCTAGTGCGGTACGGTCTAGAAGTTTCTGAGAGATTGTAATCAGAAGGCTTGATTGAAGAATACCTCTTCACATTTGAAGTTGGACGAGTTCTTCGTATCAAAGCTCGCGTTGTAGAAGTTGCAAGGACTTCGTAAGAAAACTTGCGGTTTACCAATAGTGGATTCAACTGGTAGCAAGAGTTCTATCGACTGGATTAGTCCTCAACAGAGAAAAACCAGTATACATCGCTGCCTTTGCGTTTGCTTTCTTATCTCTGTCTTTACTTTACTTAGTTGTGATTATTATTCTGTGATCTTGCTGCTAACATTTTTTAATTAGCAATATTCCGCTGCCTACTCTATTCACCCCCCTCTTGAGTATTGTGCTTTACGATTTCGTTCCTACAATTGGTATCAGAGCAGGTGTTACAGGTAAAGCAAGGTAACATTGCAATTATTTATTTATTTAATTAATTGTTATATAGATCACAACACAACACATGGCAACTATGAAATTCACAAGTGAAGGCCAGACCACAAACAGACCTCCACTGTTTGATGGTATAAACTATACCTATTGGAAAACACGGATGAGTTTCTTCTTGAAATCACTTGACTTTGATTTATGGTCTATTGTTCTTGATGGCTATCAAAAGCCACCTCGTATAAATGTTGATGGAGTTTTAGTTGAAAAACCCCATAGCAGATATACAGAGGAAGAAAAGAAAAGGGCCAGTCTTGATGCACGTGCTATTAATGCTCTATTTTGTGCTTTAGACAAAACTGAATTTAACAGGGTGTCTATCTGCACAACGGCTAATGAAGTATGGAAGCTACTTGAAGTCACACATGAAGGCACGACTCAAGTCAAAGAATCTAAAGTCAGCAGACTTACTCAAGAGTATGAGGTGTTCAAGATGAAGCCCAATGAAACAGTTACTCAGATGTTCGAAAGGTTCTTGGATATTGTGAATCCTTTGTCCTCCCTAGGCAAAGAGTACAGCAACCATGAAAAGATTCGCAAACTCCTGCGAGCACTTACCAAGAACTGGATTCCAAAGGCTACTGCAATCATTGAAGGGAATGACCTCACAACTATGTCCCTTGAAGTACTCATAGGTAAGCTACTCACTCATGAACTGGAGCTACAAGATTTTGAAGAGCCTGCACCAAAGGAGAAGACGACCGCTTTCAAGGCTCAGCACAGAAAAGCTGCTGAAGGTGACTCAAACAACAGTAAATCTGATGCTGAAGATCAAGCACTCCTAGCAAGAAAATTTAAAAGATTCATGAGATATGAGAAGAGAGCCAAAGAAAACAATAGCAGCAACAACTGGTATCAAGATGATGCTGTCTGCTACGGCTGCAAGAAGAAGGGACACATGAAGAAGGATTATCCTACAAACTCATCATCAATCAAGAAAAGCAACAGGTATGAGAAAGGGAACCTGAAGAGATCAATATCTCGGAAGTATGCCAATACCAGCATATGGCATGAAAGTGAAGCCAGCGACTCAGAAGACGAACAATCAGAAGATGCTGCAAACGTATGCTATATGGCATCCGATCAGGTACCTACTGAACCTGTAGTCAATACATATGATGACTTCACCTTTGAGCAATTAGGAGATGCCTTCAAGGAACTGATGACTGATTACAGGAAACTGCGTAGCAAGTATCAGACATATAAGAAGGTACTCAAAGAGTACAAAGGTGAAATAGGTAGACTTACCGACCTACTAGCTGAGGTTAGAAATAATGTTAGTGAGTCTGGTGAGCTTTCTTCTACAAAGCTCTTATTACACGAGACTACCAAGTCATCTGAAAAGAAAGACAAAATTATTGACCAACTCAAGGAAGAACTTTTTATAGAGAAGAAAAGTCTTCGATGTGCACAAATCAGAATGTAAACACTTACTTCTGATTATACTAAGTTGTATGACACTTCCAAAAGATTGGAAATTAGGTTAGGAAAACAGCCTGAGCCTGCTGCTTCCTATCCTAATACGTGTCACTTACCGAAAAATCGAAACATTCCGAAGCCAAACACTGTCAGACCTAACCCTATCAAACCTTTACCCCAAAAGGTCAAGCCCAAACAGGATTATAGGCATACTTTCTTCTATACTAGAAAACATAAACCTACCAACCATGCACACCACTCAGCTTTCAACACTCGACATGCACAATGTCATTATTGTGGCCTCATTGGTCATATTTCATCTGCATGTCGAATCAGAAAGCTTGTTGATTTAAATATTTATGCTTGGATACCAAAAGCTAACATTTTAAGACCCTACAAGAAATGGGTACCAAAAGTTTCATCTGCAAACTTTTTGTAGGTGGAACACCCTTCACATGCTAAAAGTAAATGGATCCTCGACAGCGGTTGTTCACGACATATGACCGGTGACGCTACATTATTTGCAACATTGTCGAAGAAGAAGAAGAAAGGTTATGTCTCCTTCGGTAGGTATCGGTGATGTTGGTAAGTCTCCCTATCCTATAATTAAGGATGGCTGTCTGGTTACCGAGTTGAAACATAATCTACTCAGCATAAGTCATTTGGCTGATCATGGTTATGGCATCAACTTTGGCAAAGACAAATATATTATAGTTGATAGTTCAACTGGTAATACTATCTTTGAAGGTATCAGGGAAGACAACATATATGTTTTCTATTTGTTGGAAGAAACTAACATTTCAGGTAGATGCTTAATGGCTAAAAGCGATGAGAGTCATCTGTGGCATATGAGACTCGGTCACGCAAATATGGACACAATATCAAGATTATCCACAAAGAAGCTAGTACGCGGTTTACCAGATATTACATTCAAGAAGGATTCGGTATGCAGTCAATGTGAAAAGAACAAAGCTACCAGATGCATATTCAAATCAGTAAACGCAGTATGTACTACTAGACCTCTACAATTGCTTCATATGGACTTATTTGGTCCTAGCAGAGTTGCTAGCCTCGGAGGTAAACTTTATGCTTTTGTAATTGTAGATGATTTCTCTAGATACACGTGGGTATACTTCTTGACACGCAAGAATAATGCATTATCTGAATTTGTCGCCTTTTGTAGGAAAGTTCAGAATGAAAAAGGTTACATGATCACTCGTATTAGAAGCGATCATGGAGGCGAATTCGAGAATACAGAGTTTGAGCAATTTTGTGACACACATAGTTTTGTACACGAGTTCTCCTGCCCTAGGACTCCACAACAAAATGGAGTTGTAGAACGTAAGAACAGAACTCTATCCGAAATGGCCAGAGTAATGTTAAACCAGTTTAGTCTACCCAAATATTTCTGGACTGAAGCTGTCAATACAGCTTGTTTTATTCTCAATAGAGTTCTAATTCGACCCAAATCGAAGAAGACTCCATTTGAGTTATGGTTTGATAGAATTCTATCAGTTTCTTATTTTAGAATATTTGGCTGTAAATGTTTTATTCTTAATACAAAAGACAATTTGGGAAAGTTTGACGAAAAGGCCGATGAAGGTATATTTTTAGGTTATGTAGCCAAGAGCAAAGGATACAGAGTCTTCAACAAACGAACCATGATCATCGAAGAATCAATCAATGTCACCTTTGATGAATTAAATCAAATGACTATCGATGACAATGACGAAGATACATCTGTACCAAGCTCAACTCCAGCTGATTCTCAACCTAGCTCAGCACTAGCTGATCCTCCTAGAGAAGATCCAGGAACCAGCTGCCTTTAGAGTCTGGCGAAAAGATTAAAATTTACGGCTGACCATCCAAAGGATTTGGTAATTGGTGACATTACCAAAGGTGTAAGTACTCGTACATCCAGTAGAGATTGTTTCTAGCGTTGCATTTATTTTACAGCTTGAACCAAAAACTATTGATGAAGCATGTAGTGATAATTTTTGGATAGATGCTATGCAAGAGGAATTAGACCAATTTGAACGGAATCAAGTTTGGGAACTTATTCCCAAGCCTATTGATCATCCGGTCATTGGCACCCGTTGGGTATTCCGAAATAAACTTAATGAGAATGGTTTAGTGGCTCGTAATAAGGCTCGACTCCTAGCTCAAGGATACAATCAAGAAGAAGGTATCGACTACGATGAGACTTATGCCCCAGTTGCGAGATTAGAATCCATTCGCATGTTATGTGCATTTGCATGTTTTCATACTTTTAAACTATTTCAAATGGATGTCAAGAGTGCATTTTTAAATGGTTTTATTAAAGAAGAAGTTTTTGTAGCACAACCTCCAGGTTTCACAGATTTTAAAAACCCTGATCATGTTTTCAAGTTGAAGAAAGCTTTGTACGGTTTGAAACAAGCCCCTCGTGCTTGGTATGATCGTCTAAGCTCTTTCCTACTTGACAACGGTTTTTCAAAAGGCAAGGTTGACACTACACTTTTTATTATGTCCTTTAATGGTAAGCTTCTTTTAATATAAGTCTATGTAGATGATATCATATTTGGATCTACTGATGAATCTCTGTGTCAAGAATTTTCTAAGTGTACGCAGAATGAGTTTGAGATGAGCATGATGGAAGAGCTAAAATTCTTTTTCGGACTGCAAATCAAACAAACTGACAATGGGGCGTTCATAAATCAAGCCAAGTATACAAAAGATTTGCTAAAGAAGTTCGATCTGGACAATGTCCAACCTATTGGCACTCCGATGGCAACTTCAACAAAGCTTGATATTGATGAACAAGGCAAGCCTGTCGACACACGTAAGTATCAAGGTATGATCGGTAGTTTACTTTATTTAACTGCTAGTCGTCCAGATATAATGTTTAGTGTTTGCCTGTATGCACGTTTTCAAGCTAATCCAAAGGAATCTCACTTGTGCGCAGTTAAGCGTATCTTTCGATACCTTAAGGGCACTTCTTCTGTTGGATTGTGGTATCCTAAAACTAAGTCCTTTGACCTTACTGGTTATTCGGATGTAGATTTTGCTGGATACAAAGTTGATAGAAAAAGTACCAGTGGCATATGTCATTTCTTAGGCAAGGCTTTAGTCTCATGGTTTAGTAAAAAGCAAAATTCTGTAGCCCTATCAATAACAGAGGCTGAGTATATCGCCACAGGACGTTGTTGTGCTCAGATTTTATGGATGAAACAAACCTTGGAAGACTATGATTTATTTTATACACATATTCCCATTTTCTGTGATAACACGAGCACTTTTAATTTGACTAAAAATCCTGTATGTCATTCTCGTACTAAATATATCGAGATTAGACATCATTTTCTTAGAGATCATCATCAAAATGGAGATATTAACCTTGTATACATAGATACTGAGAATCAATTAGCTGATATTTTCACAAAACCTCTAGCGGAAGATCGTTTCAATTATTTACGTCGAGAATTAGGAATTTTGGACGTCAATAATGTTAATTGATTTTATTTTGTGATTTTATTTCAATATGCAAAAACTGTGTTAGAGACAAGCCAATAAAGAGTCTGTCTGTCACCACAACTACGGTTGAAGCGAAGCGGTACTTAAGAGTTCCCTGGTGAACCTCCGCCAGCTGGGACAGTACTCCTACAGCTAATCTGAAACAGTTGCTGTGTAATGATATTTAATCTATAAAATAATATTAATTATATTAATTGGAGGTTGAAATTACTAATCTTTGAATTAAATTTTTGAAATGAGTCAAGGATGATGAGGAGTTGTGATATGTTTCTTTTTGAGACTTAGATATTATCTACTGTACACTTGGAAATGCTCCTGCATTCCAAGTTTTTATATATCTTTTTAGACTTTATTATCAGTATTTTTTTTGAGGGCTTGTACTGGATTTATTTGATGTCATCTGAACATCTTTATCTGCATCTTTATTGGTTTATGATTCACATCAGTTTATTTACTTAGCATTTATTTATCTGCTTCTCAACTATAAACTGCCTGTGATATAATTCTTTGTTTATTATAAACTGTCTGAATACAAATACATGCCTGTAATATTATGCAAAATTTTCTTTACTATTTCCATCATTTATCATGATTATTTTCTTGTGTTTCTTCACTGTTTGTTATTTATGCATTGATTACGGGGGAGTTTTTACTCTTTTGCCATTATTTTGCTAAGTGACAACGGGAGAGAAAAATAAAGATCTAACATTGTTTTGAGAAAATACAGGACATGAACAATTTTTGAATTTATTTCAAGCTTAAATGTTATATCATTCATAGTTTGTCAATTATCAAAATGGGGAAGATTGTTGGCCCATTGGTCATATGGTCAACCTGATTTTAATAATTGATCAAACTCTGTCTCGATATATGAAGCTAGTCATGATGTATCAGACTCTTGGACATAAACAAGAACAACTATCTACACAGTTCAAGACCGAAGCTATGTTTGCCTGTTCGAGTCTGTATTTCCTTTGAGCAATGTATTTTTTCATTTTATTGAGTCTAGGAATATATTGTACACCGAGTCGTACTGGCAAATAGGCTATTCCAAAATGTTTTTAAAAATATCCTTTGTTTTGAAAAACATTCTTTTAAACAAAAACTTTCAAAAAGGTTTTCAAAAAGGTTTTCAAAAATCATCAAAAACTAATTTTTAAAACCTGACCTAACCCTGACAGAACTCAGCCAGAGTTCGGCCAGAGTTCGGCCAGAGTTCGGTTTGTGGCCGTTTGATTTTTGAATTCTTTTAAACTTGGTCCTCCTGCAGTTGCGGATTTGACCGAGATTTTTTCAAAGAGTTCTGCCCGAATTCTGCCAGAATTCTGTCTTTGGAACTCCTATAAATAGAGAAGGATTTCGATCTTTTAACTCACTCATTCACTTTCAATATTCTCTCTATCTAAAGCATTCAGTCTTCCAAAGAGTTTTTCTTGAGCTTTAAATTTCAGATCCCAAGCCAATTACAATCCTCTAGTCGATTTGCCAGTGCGGTACGGTCTAGAAGTTTCTGAGAGATTGTAATCAGAAGGCTTGATTGAAGAATACCACTTCACATTTGAAGTTGGACGAGTTCTTCGTATCAAAGCTCGTGTTGTAGAAGTTGCAAGGACTTCGTAAGAAAACTTGCGGTTTACCAATAGTGGATTCAACTGGTAGCAAGAGTTCTACCGACTGGATTAGTCCTCAACAGAGGGAAACCAGTATACATCGCTGTCTTTGCATTTGCTTTCTTATCTCTATCTTTACTTTACTTAGTTGTGATTATTATTCTGTGATCTTGCTGCTAACATTTTTAATTAGCAATATTCTGCTGCCTACTCTATTCACCCCCCTCTAGAGTATTGTGCTTTACGATTTCGTTCCTACACAAGGGACTACCACCCCCGGTTTCATTCACCCCCAGGGATATGGAGGATGAACCTCCGGGTGTTAGAAGCTTCATTCTTGAATGGGTACCTAGGTAGACACCCCCTGTGATCATCGACGACAATGCTCCAGATGAGAGTTTCCTTGCCGTGCTGGCTGAGGTTGCTGAGCTAGAGGAGCCGGTCTTCTTTCCTCCCTTGCCGACAGGAACCTTTCGAGTTGAATTACATGAGGCGAAAGGGAATTCCCCGTCTTCCGAAATTTGTACTTGTTTGTCGAGTTATCGTTAGACAAGTGCTGGCAGGTACAGTCGTTGGAAGACAGACTGCCGGTCTTTAGGTGCTGTCGACTTGATGCAGCAACAGTTGATGACAACTTTGGTACAGTGATGTCCTAGAGAGGGCTCACCGTATGCCAAGATTGTCTCTCTTTTCTTGCGTTTGTGGATGAGTACTTCTCGTAAGTCGAGAGCAGATTGATCTACCTTTGCATCCGTTTTTTGGGCCCGGGTATCCTGAGCGCACGGGTGCGTAGGTATCATATTTGCTCCTTGATCTGAGGCAAGTAAAACCACTTATTCTCGATCGTTGTAGGGAGATCTTTGGGACCTACCCTGTCCGTTTGTTGTAGAGGGCTGGACACGGGAGGTTCTGTACAACTTTCCATCAGGGGCCCGTATAACAGTTATAGTACCCGCTGACGGTCAACAGTTTGAACAGTTGATTGGACTTGTTGAGCCCGTACTGCCCTAGACTTCTTCGACTTAGCCCCCGAAGGTGCGTAGTAGGAAGGGTCTAAGTTGAAAGTTTCAACATTCTCAATGTAACACATGGGGTATGGTCCGCATGAGAGAAGGTCAAAGATATAGCTTCTGATAGGGCCGTATAGGACATCTTGTTTTCTGCCAGTATTGGCTACCGTATAGGCCATCTGTCTGCGGCCAGGATTGGCTGCCGCATAGGCAATCTGCCTGCGATGACCTTCCTTATGCGGCCTCTTCTTCGACCGCATGAGTTTTCCTTGTGCCCCCAAAAGTCCAACATCGTAATGTTTTTCTTTGCCGGATTTGGGGACAGCGGGGTCCTCTGTGGTTCGAAGCGAGGTCGTATGGGAGCTTTGGTCGCCGTCTTGAGTGGCGAAAGGAGTTCCTTCCTGGCGAAGAGCAGTGGTCTCGGGCCTCCGTGTCTTGTGGGATCTTTTCGGGTGGGCTCGCTACTGTGCTGGACTGGTGCTCCCATCGGAGAGCATTTTCTCGAATGCTTGTTGATCAAAGCGAACAACAAGCATCTTCTGCGTAGAGCCGAGCTTGGACATATCAGATTGCGTCACCAATTTCTCATCAGTAGAGAAAGAAGTCCCCAACAGAGTCACCATCGTGTTTGGCATTAATTATCAAAGCAAAAACTATAGAGGTACTAGATTTGATTACAAACTTGAAAGTACAATAGAGATCCTAGAAAGAAATTCTAGGAAACAATCTAATTACAATTATTTAGTTTTAATTATGGGGGGTGATGGTGGAGGCTCGGAAGAAGTGTAGGAACTCTGCCTTACTCTTTGGACTATCAGACACAGTTTTTACTCTTAAGAAAATTGCCAGCCTTTTGCATGGGTGTGGTACCCTACTATTTATAATAATTTAGGGATGAAGCATATTTTGGGCCGCATAGATGGCCACGTGGCCACGTGGCTGTAAGAGAACACGAAGACTCGATCTTTGGCTGCCATCTGGTGGTTTGTTGAGATTTCTTCGTTGTAGCAAATCTGGGTGGTTGAGACTTGGTCAACTTGCCAAGTGCCCTATCACAAAATAGAGTCAATCTGTTCGAGACAGCAATGAGGGGCCGCATAGAACATGGGGCCTTTTGGACTGCACAGTTCTTCTTTGTCCCTTAGTGCTCGGCCATGCTGGACCGCATAAGACTCATGCGGCTCAGGTTGTAGTCTTCCTTAGCCACGTGTCCCACCAGCAGTGCCACAAGTCTGTACGAAGCTCAGTCATATTTTTTCATTCTGGGCCGCATAAGGCTGATGCGGCTCAGGTCGCAGTCTTCCTGGCCGCGTAGCACCCCTGCGGACCCTGCCTCATACCGCATGAACTCTCAGACACGTGGGCCCTATGCTTAGGCACGTGGGCCCTATGTCTGGTGATATGACAATTCTTGTCTTTTTAGAAAGGTCACGTCTTATCTTTATCTTTTTTGTCAGGCTGTGTCAGAGTTGTCATCTTTTTTTGTCAGGATGTGTCAGAGTTGTCAGAGTGGCTTCTGCGGTTGATTAGCTTCGCCGCATAAGTAGCTCTTCCTTCTGTGGCCCGAATCAGTTTGGTCGTATTTTAATATTATCAATCTGTTTGAGACAGCAATGATGGGCCGCATGGAGTTTGGGGCATTTTGGACCGCAGTGTTTGTCATGCGGCTCTTCCTTCTGTGGACCAAATTATCTTGGCCCAGAGCACCCATGCGGTCAACTTTGTAATATGATCCGCATAAACCCCATCTTTTCCATGCTTCTACAGCAGCAAGTTGTCAAACCTCAATAAATTGTCAATCTATACAACAAACCAAGAGAAAACAAGTGCTATAGTTGCAATAAAATCAGATATCTGTCCAATAACTGCCCCCTCAGAGCACAAATTACCTTTGCTGACTATAAAGACAATGAGGGAGAAGAAGAACATCCAAGAAAAGAAGAGGTCCTTCCCGAACATGGCGACGAACATCTAGTGTGCTTCGTTAGACAGCTACGACTAGCCCCAAAGATTAAAGAACCACCCTAGTGCCACAATGTCTTTCGAACCCGATGAAAAGTCAAAGACAAGTTATCTGACATCATCATTGACAACGGGTATACATAGAACATTGTTTCAAGAGGAATTGTAGCTAAGATGAGACTAGCCAAAGAAGCACATACGACTTTATACAAGATTGGCTGAATTCAACAGGGCCACAGCATAGTCGTCTCTGAAGTTTGTCGTATACCTTTTTCCATTGGAAAGTCCAACAAAGATGAAGTCATATTTGATATTGTCGACATAGACTCTTGTCATATTATCCTCGGTCGACCTTGGCAATTTGATAAAAATGTCATATACCGAGGAAGAGATAACACATATTCCTTCATTCAAGATGGACGATGCCTCACTCTCAATCCATTAGCACCGGAGGATATTCCTAATACTAGTCAACCACAACAAAAGGCTATTATGATTGTTGACGGTCAAGAACTTGAAAGTGGTCTTGAGAAACAAGAAGAACTCAGGGATGAGTTCTCTTGAAGTAGGGGAGACTGATGTAGCGTGTATTTCAACTCCAAATCCATTTAGGATTTGTTTTCTTTTGCCTTATCTTTTCTAAGAGTTGATAAGAATCATATTTCTTTTAGCACTCTTATTTTGGCTCTATCTTTTATTAGGACAGGTTTTATCTTTATTTGACTAGGATTAGCTTGTCATAAAAGCCCTATAAATATACATATTTTGTATGCAATTAAGGAACAACTTTCAATTAATAAATTTTTTTAAGTTCTGAGAATTATTTTCTCATTTTCTTGGTTGTGGACTCGACTGTTTCGTGGATTCAGAAGCCTCTGGCTTGAGGTTTTCAAGCAACCTTCGTACAGACCCCTCATAAGGCCATCCGTCGGAGTTTTTGCGGTACCGTTTCGCTCTCACCAGGCATCAGTGGTCCAGTTATCGTCATCACTGATCGACTTGGCCATTTTTAAGCACGAAGGTAAGCTCGTTCCGCTATTCTGCTGCGTCAAATTCATGTATTTTTATTGTTATTCTTTTTTGTCTTACTTGATTACCTGCTTCTTATGTTCTTGTCTTTGTATTTACTTTCGTTATACGTGCATGTACGTTATTTCTTTTGTTCAATATATCAATGCTCTTCTTGTATGGATCCTGATAGTGTTGCTTAGTCATGTGCCATGTTCATTGATATGCCTTGAACTATATTTGAATTGGACATGACTAAACATGATAGACTTGACTTCCTAGTTGTTACGACTTGCACCCGATGTAAGGTCACGAGTGCGAGACAACGCCCAACCTACGTTGCAGCATCGGCGATAGAATGTTGTCTAGGTCTATTATACGATCTAATACAACACATGAATATATATCAAAACCTGTCAATGATATCTCAACTCCAAAAGGAGGACAAATTATAATAATATTTATACTCAATCACAATAATTATAAGGAAAATAAATGGCACGATAAAGACATAAGAATATGATAAGATAATTACAAAGAAGTTTAGAAGCATAACATAATCCAGGACCACAACCGAAGTCTATGATTCGCTCATCATTCATGTCTCAGAATAATATCATGCCAAATGAGTCAAAAAGTTGGAGACAAATATAGTACTAATAGCTAATCTAACTGAGTTGCTACTAGTGTCTCCTTAGCTAGAGCTAGTGCCTCCTGAGCCAATGTCTCCTGGTTTACTCCTACTACGCCTTGTGGTCCGTAGTTGGTCGGGCACCAATTATCTAAATTATCTGAAAAATAATCCAGTCAGGATTGGAGCAAAGTATATCTCTAATAACAGTTCCAATAATGATAAAGACTATGTAATAGTAAATAGAGAGAATATACAAGATAATATGACAGGTACATGAATATAACAAAATATGAGTAATACTGTAAATAAGTATGAGAGTAAGAGAACAAAAAATATCATGTACAAGAATCTAGAAATAAACTATCTATGTGAGTGAGCTCTAGTTTCAAATGTGATTGGCTTGGGAATTTGTACAAGAATATATGGCCTGGTTGATCATATGTGCGTGGTATGATCAACACTCACAAGGAACAATGACATGCATAAAAAGGGTATGATCACATATCTACACTAATACTCCCCGCCCCCAACTTATATAGTAGATCCAACCATGGTACGTTACGACACGGGATTCTCTGAGAAGGTCGCGAGCCGCATTAGAAATCAGTGTCCATATATGCATAAGAAAAACAACAAGGCTTGAACAAGGCACACCAAGATATACAAAGAATAACATCGCATGATGGGATCCAGAAATACCAATCCGTGTGACAAATGTGTCAAGAAATTAAGGATATCTACAGTAAATACAAGAAATATAGAAGATATCATAAACAAAAATTTTCAGAGAATGTACTCACCTGAAATCTGATGTGATTTATCAACAATATCGGAAACAGTGCCTCGAAGACCTAAATATGGAATATCAATGTCAATTGGTGTTTTGGAATCATAAACATGCTCTACTAACTTGATACTAGGTCTCTAAATCATTTTTAAGTCAAACTAGGTTGAATAGATCAATACCTTGCTAAACTAGGTCATTTTTACGTTTCTATGTCCATACCTTGGCATACCAAGGTATCCTAACTAATACTAGGTCATATCCCTAGGTCCTAGGTACCTACTCTATAATATACATATAGGCTCAATTATGCAATACCTTAACCATTATCCCATTACCTATATACATTACTTATACCTTATCCTTCACCTATGTGTCCTACCTTAACACATTATCTGTATGTCTATGCCTATTATCTAGACATTACCTACTCATATATGTTTTCATCAATCTAACATTTACCTACTCTCATTACCAATGACACTAGTCTAACAATTACCTATACACCCTAGATACATACACACAAACCTAGTAGGACACATAGCCTAGTTGTTGTCCTTCCTATTTGTTCACTGCTACTCTCAATGCACAGATGTGCAACTGCTGCACACCCCCCTGCTCTCCTACATGCTAAAGCCATGCCTTCAAATACTAGTACCCACTGCTATGCTACTATTCTCCCTAACTGCTATCAGCAGTTCCTCACTATTGCTACTACTACTAGCCCTTTCTCACTCTTCTTTTACTACTATGCCTACATTTCTCCCTATATTTGCCTACATATGCTACTACTGCTACTGCTTTGCTGTTGGCAAGCAAGAAGTGGTAGCAACTATTGTTGCTGCTGTTGCTCCCTTATTCTACTGTACTATCCAAACACTGTTATCACCTGATACAGTTGCCTTCCATTGTTGTCAACAGACCACCAAATTCCCCTCTCTTATTACCTACTGCTATGACACTCCTACTAACCTCCTAACAGCTGCTATGACACTTCCCCTTCACTCCTACACATGAATCCCCATCCTCTCCACTACTGATACACACATCATCACACATGACACCTATCTAGTCATAGAACACATACTATAGACACCTAAAACCATATGCACATCTATATACATATATTAGTACACACACACACACACACACACACACACACACACACACATATATATATAAAATAAAAAATAAATTTTTTATATATATATAATATTTTTTATTTTATTTTATTTTTTAACTCATCAACTTTATTCATCTACAAGGCGCAAAATGTCGAAGCCTTACCAAGTATGGCCAACTACAGAAGATGACTGAAAGGAAAAGGAGCAGAGGACAGCCTCCATCTCAGCAAAAACTCTAGGAAAGAATCACTGTCCGGAGTCCCGAAAGTGCCAAAAGTTCTTCCGGACGTGCTTACAGTGACTGCTCACCTTGTAAATTTGTCTGTGGATCTCGCGGGTAAGTTAATCAGCGGTGAACTGGTGACCCTCATATCTGAATTTATTATGGTTCTTCCAGATGACCCATGTGATGGCGACGACGATGATCTAGTGGCCGTGGGAGGCACCACCCAGGAGGCTAGAAGATCGTTGAAGCCCCGTCTACCTGTACCTGATTATAGCGGATGGAGAGATCAGACCATGCCTGAGTTGCCAGATATCTTAACGAAAGGATGTGGTCAATGGATTCAACATGGCGCTCCGGGAAACAGTAACACACTGAGGCTAAGCTGAATCCAATGATGGTGAGGACGTCGTAAGTAGGGAGCTTCTTACGACACGCTCTCCACATCAGGAAGGACCATTTCTTATGAATGCACGACTGCTAGAAAGGTCCAATCAATGGAGAAGGTTGTCCGACGCCGCGAACCAATTGTCTTGTTGAAGCAAGAGAGAAAGCACCGTCTGCCGTCAGTAACTATTTCAAACTATCGGGGTTCATCCCTATCATCACGCCGGACGCTTCGAGTGCAGCAGCGCCATCCTCGTCGATCCAGGCTCTAACCCTCTTCCAGTTCCAAACTCCATAGTTGTCCCATAGATCTCTGATCGTACTGTTGGGTGATGCATTCGAGTTGTAAGCTGGAGGGTCGTCTCCGTACCATTGTTCATGAAATAAGGACGATTCTTCCGCTCCTAACATAAGCCTGATAGATGGTTCGGTAAGACGTCGGCCAGTCAGGATGCGACGCCAAAAAGCAGATGATTTGTTGTTGGAAGTTTCAATAGTCAGATGAGTGTGCTTGTAATATCTGGCTTTCATGAAATGGGCCTAGATAGATCGGCCCTCGTGGAGCTTCCACCATATTTTCATAGAGCAAGCGTCCACGATGTGAGCCAACCGACAAAACCTAGACCGCCCTCAACCGTAGGTCTGGACATAGTGTCCCAACTGGCACCAATGGTGTTTGTCCAACCCATCACGGTACCCACAGTAGAAGTTGGCAAAGAGGACCTTCTTAGGAGGAGAACTCACAGCTAGAGTGTAAAGTGGGATAGAAGAGAGGACGTACTGGACAAGGATCATCTGTCCGTCAGGCGATAAAATTGCGTTGTGCCATCACTCTATCTTGGATCTAATTTTGCCCACCAGCCAGTCGAAAATGGCCACGTTAGATCTGCCGTACACCAACGGGCATCCTAAGTAGGAGAAAGGAGGATAAGTGTCACGCCCCGATCCCGCTAGGGTCGTCCGTCCTGCTTGGATCCCTGTAGGATCGTTCGTCCTCGCTAAGACGTGATGCCGTGCATGCCTGAGTTACGCTTGCACAAGGCCATGTACCTACACAAAACAACTAGTCAAGCAAAAACACATGCACGCACCCATTCATTGCAAAAAACTAAATATTGGACACAGAGATTTGAAATAAAATACATCTTTTATTGATAAACTTGATAGGAATACAAGTACAAAGCTTTGCAAACTCAGATTTGCCTTATCTTGGCTACATAATTCTCTTTAAACTCTCTTTTAAAAATTGTCGCAATGCCCAAACAACATATCCCTTTATTACATGCTGGAAATATAAAGACACCTTCAAAGGAAAAGAAACTTGTAACATTGACTGGAATAAAAAAAAGCTACGAGGCAGTCCATAGCTCTACTGGACTAGACGAGCTTTAGTGCCTCACTTGAAATTTCCCTGTCTCCTTTGCTTTCTGAAAAGGATGCCCACAACGTGGGTCAGCACACATCATGTACTGGCGAGCGGCTCTTCGCCGAAACTCACAAATATCTGCACTAATTTAATATGTGAAGCTACATATTTACTAGTGATCTTTCTACTTGTCTAGGTTCTTTTTAACAATTCATAAGAAACATAATAATAGAATATTTCATAAGCAACTTATCCTCGTCGACAGTCATCCATGTACAAAACAGGTTAGCACAATTTGCATATGTATATAAGAAGCATCTTTACCATCATCGATCAGTGTTAGGTTTTGCAATAAGGATTTGTTGATATGCATGTCCTAACTACATGGTGGTCCATGGGTTCGTTCCCCATGATTAGCCACTGGGACTCATGGTTCAGCTCGTCGCTAAGGACACAACATTCCTGAGGTGTAGCATTTACCTCGGGGTGCTATTACAATCTCTCTTAGGCCGATCGATCCCGGGTGCCCACAGTATCGTCGAGAGACTATTACCTTGTTAACAAGTTATCCGAGACCAATGCATGACTTGTTCTTTTTATCAGATAAAACTTAACAGTGCAACAGATAGCAACCAGTTCATAACTAGCCTTAATCGTTCGGTCATTCATTAGCATTCAATTCTCATTCGGTCATTCGATAACATTCAATTCTCATTCGGTCATTCGATAACATTCAATAGCATTTCATTTTCATTGCAGTCATTTGTTAGCATTCATTCTTATTCTTATATTTTATTGTTTTTTGGTATCGTTGATCAGAGGGACGCAACAAAAGTATGGACTAGAGATCATTTTTATTAGGGCATACAAATAAATGCAAGCCCGGTTAGAGCAACTCATCGAGATGAATCTTAGTTGAGAGAATGAGAGACTTCATGTGCCATTCACGAACAGTTCACGCGTCCTACATTGGCACCAACAATTGATTAGCATACTTCGTCTCTTTCTCTCAAGATTCGGAATGAATGCGAAATGTGATGAAAGCGAACAATGAAAACCAATCATCGAAAACCAACACGAAAACGCATTCATCAAAACCAAGAAGCAAAAGAAAACATCCAACAAAACTCTTGGATTCATTTCAATAGAAGCCAATCCATCAATTGAAAAGGTTCATTGCATTTTATCCGTGATCAATCGATACCGACAAAGGTTTCCCCAAATACTCAGTTTAAGACTGAGTCAACAAGCCGTAGGTATTACATAGTGGACCGCGAGGAGCGGTGCACTACATAATATACCACTGAGAAAGTTTTGTCCTCAAAACTTAAGAAACAAGCTCACCTCCGCTAGTATTGCATTCAGGATCAAGTAAGGTGGAGAGAATATAGACGCGCACTGTCGCAGTGTTGGCACTCCGTAACTGCTGATTGTGAGGATTGTCTCGAATCAGCAGTGGGTCTCTCAGCGGCCCATGCTCTTTAGTATTATTTATTCGTTTTGGACAATTCTTGACGGTGTGGTCCGTACTTCCACAGCCGAAGCATGATCTGTTGGCAAAACGACATACTTCCTTGGTGTGCTCGGGACGACCGCAGAAGGTACACTCAGTTCTCCTGTGCTGATCATTGTCTGCCTTATTTTCTTCCTCGGTCTTTTTCTCCCCATCGTGGTATCTCTTAGTAGGCTGATTATGACTGTACTGAATCTTTGCTGACGCTTTTCTCATGCTGAATTGTTCCACTTGCAGTACCGCCTCAAAGGCATGAGAGTACGACCCACATTTTTGGTTCAGCACACTCAACTGAATGTCGTCATTCAGACCTTCAACGAACCGATCTATGTGAGGCTGCTCCGTTGGTAACATAATAGCAGCAAAATTTGCCAGCTTAGCAAATTCAGATTCATAGTCCTCCACGGACATATTTTTTGTTTTAGAGTGATGAAGTCATTCTCCATTTTCTTGCTCATGGCTGGAGGCAGATATTGATCCAGAAATGCCTTCTTGAACGAGGCCCATGAAATCTTCCCATTTCTAGCCGTTGCAAGCAGCGTCGATTTCTTCGCTTTACACCAGTCTTTTCCCCGCAGTCGTAGTAGCAGAGCGGCACACAATACCTTCTTGCTACTCGGAACTCCTACGAATGTGAACAGACTTTCCATTTTATCGATCCAGTCCACCACCTTATCTGGTGATGTCCTGCCCTCAAATTTTGGAGGTTTCACATCCAAGAAGTCCTTTGGCTTAAAGGAAGAGTGCCTTTGCGCCGGCTAGGGTTCGTCGTCATCTACGGGCTCAATCTCGGATGTTTTCGTTGGTTTGGTCGCTACGGTGGTATCTCGATTTGTCGCTAGCACCGTTACAAGTTGGGTCAAGGCATCCAATTGCTTTTGTTTGGCCTCCAGTCGGGCCTGTTGCATCAGGCCATGCTCCTCATTATCTTGCCTTTGTAGTTCCAACAAGGTCATGATCCGTTCTATCGGATTGTTCGAGCCAGATGGTCGAGGAGAAGCCATTTCTCTACAAAACAGTATAACTTCTGTCAGTCTCATAAAATATTATGGACTTATTGTATGGGGCATTGGTTTTCATACCTCAAAATGGGGACTTTTGGAAGCCATCAAAATACTTTAAATACTTTTTTGAAAATGATATTTGCAAGAGGCCAATGACGTAAAACCGTACTCTGATACCACTTTTTCACGTTCCAATCCCACTAGGGTCGTCCGTCCTGCCTGGATCCCTGCGGGATCGTTCGTCCTCGCTAAGGCGTGATGCCGTGCAAGCCTAAGTTGTGCTTGCACAAGGCCATGTACATGCATAAAATAATTAGTCAAACAAAAACACACACACGTGTAGAAGCATGGAAAAGAATAAAGAAAGGTCTATGCGGCCAAGAATCTCCATGCGGCTCAGAGCGCCCATGCGGCTCAGGGGTCCATGCGGCTCGGATAGGCCCAGAGCCACGTGGCCTTCAACAGCTTTTTTCCTTCATCTTTGGCTGCATTTAATGCCCTGACGGCTGACAGCTCTGACAAATGACAGCTCTGACATAAAGGCGCAATAATGACTGACATAAAGGCGTGTTCCTAGAGAAGAGGAGAAAATCTTTTCACAGCTGGCAGAATCTACCGAGTCTCGAGGCACGCGGCTGCTGTATTTATGCGGCCGCCCACTTTATGCGGCCGCCCACTTCATGCTGCCACCCATCTTCATACGGCTGCATCCTTTATGCGACCGCCCGTCAGCATGCGGCTGTCCATCTTCATGCGGTTGTTCATCCCCATGCGGCTGCCCATCATCATGCGGCCGTTCATCCTCAGGCGGCCCACTCATATACAGCTCTGCCAAGATGACCCAGTGAAGACATGTGGCACTTTTTACGACGATTGAGACATGTGGCAGTCTTATCTTCCTGGAATTATGGGTGCTAACAAATCCTAACAAAATCAGATTTGTTGTAATCACCATAATTGCCCAGATCAAGTCAAATCGAGCAAATTAGACATGTGGCAAGCCATCACAAGTCGCGAATATTCATGGCAATCAACATTTATTGCCCACAGAGATTTGATGCAATCTACATTAATTACCTAGATTTGCTACAATCAGAATGAAGGACCCAGATTAATTGAGCCTTAACCGTCGACTTATCAAGGAGACAATCATTGCAAACCCTAATGATTGCATCACATTCCTATAAATAGCAAGGTGTCATTCCCTTGCAAAGAGGACTTTTTTTGGAAGAGCACCAGAGCACCTGGAGAGACTTGAAGAGAGAGAGAGCAGAGAGACAAAGGCACGCATAGAGAGCATCCTGAGAGCATTTCTTCCCCGGAGCCAAGGCTGCATCCGATCGTCCAAGGAGTAAGGCAGAGCTGCCGTCGCTTTTCCGAGCCTCTACCGTCATCCTCCAGAATCTAAAATAAACAATTGTACTTAGATTGTTGTACCTAGGTTTTCGTCCCTAGGCTTTCTTTGTACAAGCGAGTTTGTATTGTGAAGTAAAAGTCCAGTCCTCCGATAATTGTTCTGTTCTTTTATATTTCATGGCAAACACAATGGCGACTCTGCTGGGAACAAACTTCTCTACGGCTGAGGAGTTGGTGATGTAATCGAATGCAGCCAAAATTGGCTCCACACAATAGAAGATGGTTGTCCGCTTCGACCAACAGGCGTTTGAAGAAATGCTCTCCGACGAAAGCGCTGGCCCAGTCCAGAAGCGAACCCGCACGAAAAAAGCTCGCATGGAGTGGAGGCCAAAATCATTTGGTCCTCCCCAAGCCCTGGACGGAGTACTCTCTGCTGCCCAAGACGGCGAAGGCAACTCTCATGCGGCTCCACTTCAAGCCATAGAGGACTCTGCTTTTTCCAAGTCTGACAAAGGAAAGCACTACGATGCTGGACTTGCAGGGGCAAAGAGTGATTCTATGTGCTCCAGGAAGAAGTCGAACAAAGGCACTAGCCACAAAACGAAGACTCATGCGGCCAAGATTGCCAGCCGTATGAATGATGTCCATGCGGCCGAAACTGCCAGCCAAATGCATAACACTCATGCGGCCAGGATTTCCAGCCGCATGGAGAAGACCTATGCGGCTGAGACTTCCAGCCGCATGAAGAAAGCCCATGCGGCTACGACTGCCAGCCGCATGAAGACTGTTGATTCCAGCTGCATGCCGCCTGTTCCACGCGGCTCGATTTTCGACCGCCTCTCCTATGTCCTGATCTCTCGTACTCCCGAGAAGACATGTCTGACTCTCTCCAGCACCACTTAGACTCTTCCTATTATGTGCCCTCACGCACCAGAGTGAAGAAGTCTAGGGCAGCGCGAGCTTGGCAAGCTCAGTCCGCTGACCCGACCTCTGACCATCCGAGCGTTCCACATACTGTTATACGGGCCTCTGATGGGAAGTTGTACAGAACCACTCGAGTCTAGCCTCCGACGGCAAACGGACAGGATGGTTCCCAAAAGTTTTCCAAAATCCAGGGAGCAAACATGGTCGTTCCGGACCCATCTGACTTGCATGAGGCTATCCTCCACAAACGCAAAGAAAAAGAGGGGGCCTCGGTGTGCAAAGAGTCCTCCCACGGACGTCACTGCACCCAAATCATCGTCAACTGCTGTTGCAACAATGCGATGGTACAAGAAGACTGGCAGTCTGTCTTCCAAAGACTGCAACAACCATGTTCAGAGGATGAGGCACCTCCCGTCGTCTCCTGCAACTCTGCTTAGAAAATCCTCGCCGATGGGAGAGGGAAGAAGATAAACGTTTCCAGTCCGAAGATTTCAACCACTATGACTAAGAGACTGTCATCTAACCGGTTGCCCACCACCGGAGTTTTCCAAGGTACCCGTTCAAAGACGAAATCTGCTACAGTGGGAGATTCATCGTCCACATCACTGGGGGTTGCTGGAACTGGGGGTAGCACTCCTTCGAACCTCGACGACAATCCGATGTTCCAAGAAGACGAGCAGGAGGAAACAACTCTTCCATTAGATGCAGCAAATCCCGACGTCCCCGAGGACATCCACAATTTCCAAGACGAGGCAAACTCGGAAGCTGGGGGTACTGTTCCTTCTGAGTTCGAACCAGAGGAAGACATTCCCACATACCCCGATGACTTCTCGTTACAAGGGTATGATTCGGAGTGTACGTCATCCACCGTCCCTTCCACCTCTCCTCATGTGAGGACGGTATTCATGACAAAAGACGAACATGATGGTCCCAGTGATCGCCAATGCATCGACACTCTGGAGGCCATACCGCACACTTTGGTCAAATCCATGGACGAGATCAAAGCAGCCCTCCCTACTCTGCAAGGAGGGACGCCTGGCTAAACAAACTTGGGTCCCGCAGTCAATGCAGACTCAAACTCAGCGGCACCAAACCCGGGCAATATTCCTCCTGAAATGTCGGCTCCTACCACTGCAGACGAGGCCAGGGAGGCAAGAAGAGAGGTCCAGGAGCTCCGAGCCATGTTCCACGCCCGGGAAAACTGCCAAGACCTCAGGATACGACAACCGTATCCCGCGGCGTGGAGAGATGTTCCCTTCCCACCAAAGTATAAACCATTCCACATCAATCTATATGATGGAAAGACCTCCGCAAGTCGGTACATCACATACTTCGAGGTCACCATCGACCATCTACTCCATGACCATGCCATCCATACACGATTATTCATTGGGGCATTGGAAGGGGTCACCTTCGACTAGTACCATGACCTGCCAGACAACTGCATCCACTCCTTCGCCAGCTTCAAGCGCATGTTCTTGGAGAGATTCTACGAAGTGGGACAGGACATCACAATGTCCACCCACATAGACGTCGTCCAAGGAGAGAAAGAGCTGACAAGGAACTATATTGAGCGGTTCCGCCAAACCGCCATGAAGTTGCCGTCCGGTAATCCGGATTCCTCTTTAATTGAAATTTGCCAAAAGAGACTGCTTCCAACAATCAGTCTCTAGATGGGTAAAAGTCAATTTAAGGACTGGAAGACGTTTATCATCAGTGCCACTAGCGCCAAGGACAGATTGAAGAAGGCTCGCCAACTGGGATTGCACATCTCGGAGGGAGAGGATAAGGGCAGGCGCCCTAATACCAACAACAACAATGGGGGTAGCTCCTCCAACAATAGGGACAACAAGGACAAGCAGGCTATGGTGACCGACACAGTCCAGAAACCTGAGTCAAAACCGGCAAACAAGCAATGGCCACAAATGACCTACTCCTTCGAAGACGGCCATGTCAAGCCCATCTTGGACATGCTCATACAAAGAGACAGAATTCAGCTCCCTCCACCAAGACGGGAACCTCGGTCGGTAGAAATGGAGAGCCCAAAGTACTGCCATTACCATCGCTACGTCCACCATGCTACACACGACTGCTACCAACTGAAGCGATACATCCAACATCTCATCGATTCAAAGCCTCTGGCCATTGACTTCGAGGAGGTAACCGTGGCAGCGAACATGGTGTCTGTACAGTTTGGCAGCTTCCCTCCAACAGAGACTCAAGACGGCGTGGTACCCATCTGTAAGCCCCCTGAATTTCCTGAATTATTTTTTCAAATTTTATAATGAATTATTTTCAATAATTCATTTCTATATAATTAATTTTTTTGATCATTAATGCTCTTTACCGTGACTTGAAATTCTAGAGCATCAGGGATGCCAGCCTCTGGAAACTTCCTTCTTGAAGTTTGTAGTAGACGAGATTACCTTTATGTTGATATATGGTGTCCCACTCAAACTTGTTCTATTGTGCTCCATTTGCTTCGCGCAACTTTTGGATCAATTTAGACCAATTTATCGTCTGCCGTAATTCGTGATTTAACTTCCAATTTAATTTCCGGGTCTGACATCGGTCCAATCGAGTCGACCCAATATATGGCCCTGGCCTGTTTTGAGCCTACTGTGCACGTGCCACTTGCGTGCTACCGATTGATCTCCCTTGTGCTCCTATTTCATCCGTGATTTTAAATTGGTTTAAATTATTATTTTAGTTAAATCTTGGTCCCAAGCCTGACCAACTTGACCCAACACCCAACCCAATTTGGTGTAACCCCTGTCATGACTGCCCATACACCTCGTTAATATTTTCCTCTTTTTTTTTCGACTCTAAATATCTCCCTTTGTATATAAATATCTCTATTTCTCTCTCTTTTATATATATATATATATATATATATATATATACATACATATATAATACATAAGTATCTCTCTCTCTCTCTCTCTCTACATTTAAAACCTTACACCCCCATCACCTCACTCCTCCTGTACGAGCAGCCCACTCCTCCTCTCTTTATTCATTCTCTCTCTCTCTCTCCCACATTAATATCTTCCTTCTCTCTCTCCTCCCTATTATATTCACTCACACACACAAACAAAACTCTCTCTCCCTCTTATTCTTAACACCCACACACCAACTTTCCTCTCCCTCACCAGCAGTCGACTCCCCCTCCATTCTCCTTCTTCTTCATTTTTTTCTTCATCACCTTCACCAACTCCCCCATGGCCGAGCCCCCTTTCTCCTCTCCTCTTCTTCATCATCATCACCATCTAACTCAACCACCACACATCACCACCATCACCACCACCTCCACTCATCACCAAGCCGCGTGCCGCCGCTCGCCGTGCCCCGCCACCGTGCCACAACGGCAGATGCTGCGCCACCTTGGCAGCAGCAGCGAGGCAGCAGTGCGCAGCGCAGCGCAGTGCGCTGGCTGGCCGCACGCCGCCCCGGCCACCGCCGCCGCATGGCCGGTCGCCCCCACGCCAGCGAGCCCCCCCAGGCCGGGCGCACACCCCCGCACCCTCCCGTAGCGGCCAACGTCCTCCGGGACGCTCCCTCTAGGCGATTCGTGCATTTTGAACGGAATCCCGTCGACACGCGTGCAGGAAAGTTTCAGAAATTATGTTTCGGGATAGCAACTTCGCGTCGATTTTCTGGACAATCCGACCGTTGTATCTGCGAACTTTTTGCTCCTTCGCAATCTTGGTATATCCTTCTTCACCTTTTTCAAATTTCACCCGTTAATTTCGTCGTTTGATACATCAAAACCGGCCACTAAGTTGACGTTTTAATTTGTACTGTTTTTGGATAGTTTTGTGACGCCAACTTCGCGGGTTCGTATCTTCGTCATCGTAGCTCCGTTTTGCGCACCACCAGTTTCGGTGCACAGCTGGTATAACCCTCTTCCTGTCCCCTTTAGATTCCATTTCAGTTTGAGCTTGTTAGGTCGGTCGAATTCGACGCCAAAGTTGGCCGTTCAAATTCTTTAAGTTGCACTTGTAAAATTCTATTTTTGAACCCGGGACTCCGAATTCAATTTCTGACACCACTAGTAGACTAGTGGCGTCGTTCTGGCCTGTTTTCATATAAAGTTTGCTTGATTTGGAGAACGTGGGCCTTGGCATGCATTTCGGTGCAAGTCGGATACCAATATCCGGGCCAACGGGTCATTTTTAGATCGGCTCATCGGAATCCAATTCTGGATATACCGTTGAGTTCGTATCGTCATTCTGGACTCGTTGACATATAATTTGCGAGGTTTTAGTGGACATGGGTTCCGGCACGTATTTCAATACAAGTCGGATACCAATATCCGGGCCAACGGATTATTTTGAGATCGGCTCATCGGAATCCAATTCCGGATATACCGTTGAGTTCTTATCGTCATTATGGACTCGTTGACATATAATTTGCTGCGTTTTGAGGACATTAGCTCCGACACGCTTTTTCGTGCAAATCAGAATTTCAATGTCCAGGTCAACGGACCAATTTGAGATCGGGTAAACGGAATCCAATTTTGGATATACCGTTGAGTTCGTATCGTCATTCTGGATTCGTGGACATATAATTTGTTAGATTTTGTGCACTTTTATTTCGACACATTTTTTGGTGCAAAGTGTGTCCAACGGCGGACATCATTTTTGCCAAAAATTATCGTTTTGCCCCTGTGTCCAAATTGGACTTTTGGACAGGCTATTCTAGCTATTTTGACCATTCTGGACACATTGGTGATGTTAGTTTCATCATCCGACAACATCTGTAGATTTCTTTCCTTTTTGTGTCACCCTATTATTATAATATTTTCTCCTTTTGGTTGTTCTAGAGACCCGTCGATTTCAGTGATTTCTAAATCAATGAAATTCATAAGTTAACCTTGTAGATGTTTATAGAGACTAGCTTGACCTTTATTGACCATGGTTGACTACTTTGACTAGATGTCGAAGTAGAGTCAAATTTGACCTAGGTTTGACCAGATTTAACCAACGTTGACTTTTGACCAAAGTCAACTGTAGATCAACCATTGACCTATTTTAACCTAGATTAGACTTAGTGTTGACCGGAGTTGACCAGTTGACCAAAGTCAACTGTACGTCAACCTTGACCCAGTTTGTCTTAGTTTGACCTAGATGTTTAGTATGTCTTTTGACCCTGATCAGCTCTTGTATTATTTTATCTTTAGTTCTGTGGTTTTACTCTGAACCCTGATTCATATTGACAGCAGGACCCCAGGCGAGTACATTCTCTGATAATATTTCTGTTTTATGATATCGTCTTTGTTTCTAGTATTTAGTGTAGATATCCTTGTTCTCTTGACACATTGTTCACACGGATTGGTATTGTCTGGACCCCGTCATAAGATGTTATTCCTCTTATATATGGTATGCTTTGTGAAAGTCTTCCTTGTTCCTTGTTCATTGTATAGACACGATTTCTTGTGAAGGAGAGCTACTTCCCAGAGAATGCGTGTCATGACGTGTCATGACTGGATCCACTATATTAGTCAGGGATGGGGGTGTTAGCGTAGATATGTGATCAATACCCCACAGTATCATTGTATCATCATTGTATAGTGTTAATCATACACTCACGTATGATTAGCCAGGCCAAACATTGTATCAAGTTCTAAGCCGATCAAATGTTGAAACTAATACTAAACTCACATAGATATAGTTCCAGATTTTTGTACATGATATATACTGTTTTCTTGTTCTTATATTCAGTTACAGTCTTGACATGCCTTACCATGATTCATGTACACATTATTTACCTCGTATATTCTCTCTATTTACTGCTACATTTTCAATATCGTCTAACTAGAACTGTTATTTGAGATTTGTGCTCGTTCCATCCTGACTGGATATGTTGAAATTTATTTTTGGAGTAGTTGTGCCACATTTGTTGGACTTCATGATGTTGCTAGCTGAGGTGGATCTCACTATTCTTCTATGTGAGTTGCCTGGTAGTTATCCTTAGTTAGTCTTGTTGTTCCTTCTTTATTTTCCTGTATTATGATCATTGTAGATTCTAGTTGTTCTAGTTATATTGTTATTATTTCTTGTCTTATTTTCCTTAGTTTTCGTGATGTGACATGAGTACATTTCTAGTTATGGATTCTTAGATGTTGTAGTTAGTATAGTATACTTGACAGCGTTCTACCGCCGATACCGCGGCGTAGGCTGGGCGTGGCCCACGTATTCGTACCCGTATATCCGGGTGCGGGTCATGACACATTTTTAGTGGTGGCCCATGCAGGTCAGTCTTTGCAATTAATGCGAAGTCGTGGTAGTACTTGAGTTTATCTGTACTACTGCGAGCCTGTCCTAGGATTAAGGATGAGTCATGGAATATTTTAGGATTTGGTACTCAGTCACATATTAGGAACTCTTGGTAGATTCCAGGGATGACCCCTGGGAATCTTATTTCGAAGGCTTTCAAATCTTTTCCCACTTGTTTCCATTCGACATGATTTCTGAAATATCTGTCCGTATCAAACTTTATTCCTTCTTGGGATGAATTTGTGGACCCCAGAGGAAGGTATAAGTTGGACTTGTATATCATCTAGGTTGGGGAGAGAATATGATTTATCAACCTTGTATTATGGTCGAGGTTTGTTTTAGATTATATTCCACCATTTTCTATCTTGACCTAGGTAGTACCCTCGGGACTTTCCCTAAGATTTTCCTCTGAACCCTATCTCGGAAGTTGTTTCCGTTGTTTCTATTAACTTACCCTTGACTTGTTGTTAAATTTTAAATCTTAATATTCGTTGTTGACCTTTGATTTTGTTTTGGATAATTCTTTTAAGAATTGAGTTAAGATATCCTGATAAACATATTTTAGATGAGGACGATGAGAATGGTAAGTGTCTACTTTATTTATGGAGTTTAGAATTCATCGCAGTCATATTAGCTAGCGAGACAGGGACATGGAGCCTGATTTGGATATACTATCCTAGTTATGTCATTTAGATTCTCTTGCAGCCATACCGGTTGGCGTGGTAAGGAATCTAGATGACATGATTATAGGGTGTATACGATGGACTTTATTGTTTATTACCGCTATGCTTACTGGCGTGGCGAGAATTCTGGCAACATGATTTGGGATAGACGTGTATGGTTATCAGATCGTATCTTAAATTGATTCAGTTGGTTTAACCTATTGGGCAAGAGCAGTTCCTACTATTACTTCTGTTTTTCCCATTCTTCTCTTCCTTATCGCATGATGATTTCCTCATCTTACCCTTACTTCCTCCGTCTTGATCAATTATGTCTTGATTCCACCAATTACCTATCTCGTATCTACTTCTGTCAGCCATACTTTGAAAACCTTGAAAATTTTAGAATTTTCACATCTTTTATCTTAGGAGAAATCGAGGAAGTATCGTAATCATCCGTCTTGGAGTAGACATTGTTGGTAGTAGTCGAAGCAGAGCGAGATAATTACCTCGGCTTCCTCCTACGATCCCATATTCTGGTTTTTATGATAGCAGAAGCAATTCAATTCTACATCCTTGATTTGTTTATTATATTTTGATATCGTGAGATTGATCCTCTCTGATTGACCAATCGATTCTGGTTGTCTAGTTTATCGTGCCAAAGAGACTTGATTGTTGATTAAACTTAAATGGTTTCGAATTCCATTGTGATATGATTTCCTTCTTAGATGCTCGTGTCCAGACTTCGTTGATTTTGTTCTCCATCTTGCCCAAATTCTGATTTACTCAAAACTTGAACAATTTCAATCGTGCTGAGACTAAATTATTTATTTTCATCGTGATTGGACAATGCCATCATCACTCGTGCTTTAAACTTTCGATTCAATTCTGGCAAATGACTAAATTCTATTCCAATCACGATTAGGCTTCATACTATCCTTGATTATGCCGGAGTCTCATTTTCTGAATCGTGTCCCAATGACTTAACTCATCTATAATCGTGCCTATATGATTCTGTTCATATTTTGATTCTATCGTACGAAAATTTTTCATCATGCCTGAATAATTGTGAATTGAATATCCTAATCGTGCAAACTTGTCATTCTATGATCGTGCCTAAGTTTTTACCAAAAACTTTCTATCCTGTTTTACCCCTACTACAACCTTAATTTCGAGGACGAAATTTCTATAAGGTGGGTAGGATGTAAGCCCCCTGAATTTCCCGAATTATTTTTTTGAATTTTCTAATGAATTATTTTCAATAATTTATTTCTATATAATTAATTATTTTGATCATTAATGCTCTTTACCGTGACTTGGAATTCTAGAGCATCAGGGATGCCAGTCCCTGGAAACTTCCTTCTTGAAGTTTGTAGTAGACGAGATTACCTTCATGTTGACATATGGTGTCCCACTCAAACTTGTTTCCTTGTGCTCCATTTGCTTCGCGCAACTTTTGGATCAATTTAGACCAATTTTTCGTCTGCCGTAATTCGTGATTTAACTTCCAATTTAATTTCCGGGTCCGACATCGGTCCAATCCAGTCGACCCAATATATGGCCTTGGCCTGTTTTGAGCCTACTGTGCACGTGCCACTTGCGTGCTACCGAATTGATCTCCCTTGTGCTCCTATTTCATCCGTGATTTTAAATTGGTTTAAATTACTATTTTAATTAAATCTTGGTCCCAAGCCTGACCAACTTGACCCAACATCCAACCCAATTTGATGTAACCCCTGTCATGACTGCCCATACACTTCGTTGATATTTTCCACTTTTTTTTTCCTCGACTCTAAATATCTCCCTTTGTATATAAATATCTCTATTTCTCTCTCTCTTTTATATATATATATAAAATATATATATACATATATAATATATAAGTATCTTTATCTCTCTCTCTACATTTAAAACCTTACACCCCCATCACCTCACTCCTCCTGTACGAGCAGCCCACTCACCCCCTCTCTTTATTCATTCTCTCTCTCTTCCACATTAATATCTTCCTTCTCTCTCTCCTTCCTATTATATTCACTCACACACACAAACAAAACTCTCTCTCCCTCTTATTCTTAACACCCACACACCAACTTCCCTCTCCCTCACCAGCAGCCGACTCCCCCTCCATTCTACTTCTTCTTCATTTTTTTCTTCATCACCTTCACCAACTCCCCCATGGCCGAGCCCCCTTTCTCCTCCTCTTCTTCATCATCATCACCATCTAACTCAACCACAACACATCACCACCATCACCACCACCTCCACCCATCACCAAGCCGCGCACCGCCGCTCGCCGTGCCCCGCCGCCGCGCCACAACGGCAGCAGCAGCTGCTGTGCCGCCTTGGCAGCAGCAGCGAGGCAGCAGTGCGCAGCGCAGCGCAGTGCGCTGGCTAGTCGCGTGCCGCCCCGGCCACCGCCGTCGCATGGCCGGCCGCCCCCACACCAGCGAGCCCCCCCCAGGCCGGGCGCACACCCCCGCACCCTCCCGTTGTAGCCAACTTCCTCCGGGATGCGCCGTCTAGGCCATTCGTGCATTTTGAACGGAATCCCGTCGACGCGCGCGCGCGGAAAAGTTTCAGAAATTGTGTTTCGGGACAGCAACTTCGTGTCGATTTTCTGGACAATCCGACCGTCAGATCGACGAACTTTTTACTCCGTCGCAATCTCGGTATATCCCTCTTCACCTCTGTCAAATTTCATCCGTTAATTTCGTCGCTTGATACATCAAAATCGGCCACCAAATTGACGTTTTAATTTGTACTGTTTTTGGACAGTTTTGCGAGGCCAACTTCGTGGGTTCGTATCTTCGTCGTCGCAGCTCCATTTTGCGCGCCACCAGTTCCGGTGCACAGCTGGTATAACCCTCTTCCTGCCCCCTTTAGATTCCATTCTAGTTTGAGCTTGTTAGGTCGGTCGAATTCGACGCCAAAGTTGACCGTTCGAATTCTTTAAGTTGTACTTGTAAAATTCTATTTTTGAACTCGGGACACCGAATTCAATTTCTAACACCACTAGTAGACTAGTGGAATCGTTCTGTCCTGTTTTCATATAAAGTTTGCTTGATTTGGAGAACGTGGGCCCTGGCACGCATTTCGGTGCAAGTCGGATACCAATATTCGGGCCAACGGGTCATTTTGAGATCGGCTCATCGGAATCCAATTCTGGATATACCGTTGAGTTCGTATCGTCATTTTGGACTCATTGACATATAATTTGCTAGGTTTTAGTGGACATTGGTTCCGGCACGCATTTCGGTGCAAGTCGGATACCAATATCCGGGCCAACGGGTCATTTTGAGATCGGCTCATCGGAATCCAATTTCGGATATACCGTTGAGTTCGTATCGTCATTCTGGACTCGTTGACATATATTTTGCTGAGTTTTGAGGACATTGGCTCCGACACGCTTTTCCGTGCAAATCGGAATTTCAATGTCTAGGTCAACGGACCAATTTGAGATCGGGTCAACGGAATCCAATTCTGGATATACCGTTGAGTTCGTATCGTCAATCTGGATTCATGGATATATAATTTGTTAGGTTTTGTGCACTTTTATTTTGACACTTTTTTCGGTGTAAAGTGTGTCTAACGGCGGACATCATTTTGGCCGAAAATTACCGTTTTGCCCCTATGTCTAAATTGGACTTGTGGACAGGCTATTCTAGCTATTTTGACCATTCTGGACACGTTGGTGATGTTAGTTTCATCATCCGACAACATCTGTAGATTTCTTCCCTTTTTATGTCACCCTATTATTATAATATTTTCTCCTTTTGGTTGTTCTAGAGACCCGTCGATTTCAGTGATTTCTAAATCACTGAAATTCATAAGTTGACCTTGTAGATGTTCATAGAGACTAGCTTGACCTTTATTGACCATGGTTGACTACTTTGACTAGATGTCGAAGTAGAGTCAACATTTGACCTAGGTTTGACCAGATTTAACCAACGTTGACTTTTGACCAAAGTCAACTGTAGATCAACCAATGACCTATTTTAACCTAGATTAGACTTAGTGTTGACCGGAGTTGACCAGTTGACCAAAGTCAACTGTACGTCAACCTTGACCCAGTTTGACTTAGTTTAACCTAGATGTTTAGTATGTCTTTTGACCCTGATCAGCTCTTGTATTATTTCATCTTTAGGTATGTGGTTTTACTCTGAACCCTGATTCATATTGACAGCAGGACCCCAGGCGAGTACATTCTCTGATAATATTTCTGTTTTATGATATCGTCTTTGTGTCTAGTATTTAGTGTAGATATCCTTGTTCTCTTGACACATTGTTAACACGGATTGGTATTGTCTGGACCCCGTCATAAGATGTTATTCCTCTTATATATGGTATGCTTTGTGCAAGTCTTCCTTGTTCCTTGTTCATTGTATAGACACGATTTCCTGTGAAGGAGAGCTACTTCCCAGAGAATGCGTGTCATGACGTGTCATGACTGGATCCACTATATTAGTCAGGGATGGGGGTGTTAGCGTAGATATATGATCAATACCCCACAGTATCATTGTATCATCATTGTATAGTGTTAATCATACACTCACGTATGATTAGCCAGGCCAAACATTGTATCAAGTTCTAAGCCGATCACATGTTGAAACTATTACTAAACTCACATAGATATAGTTACAGATTTTTGTACATGATATATACTACTTTCTTGTTATTATATTCAGTTACAGTCTTGACATGCCTCCATGATTCATGTACACATTATTTACCTCGTATATTCTCTCTATTTACTGCTACATTTTCAATATCGTCTAACTAGAACTGTTATTTGAGATTTGTGCTCGTTCCATCCTGACTGGATATGTTGACAAAATTTTAGTAGTAGTTGTGCCACATTTGTTGGACTTCATGATGTTGCTAGCTGAGGTGGATCTCACTATTATTCTATGTGAGTTGTCTGGTAGTTATCCTTAGTTATTCTTGTTGTTCCTTCTTTATTTTCCTGTATTATGATCATTGTAGATTCTAGTTGTTCTAGTGATATTGTTATTATTTCTTGTCTTATCTTCCTTAGTTTTCGTGATATGACATGAGTACATTTCTAGTTATGGATTCTTAGATATTGTAGTTAGTTTAGTATACTTGACAGCGTTCTACCGCCGATATTGCGGCGTAGGCTGGGCGTGGCCCACGTATTCGTACCCGTATATCCGGGTGCGGGTCGTGATACCATCCCTCGGGCGACAATGGAGATTGCTAATCTTCTGCCTCCTCGAGATCAAGCTACTGGTCTGGTACCTCTCACCATGTCACGAGGGGAGGTCATGTGGGTCCATCCAGATTTGGTACCAGAAGTAACTCAGTCCGTACCACTCCCCATTGGCAGAAAGAAAGGTAGAAAGGTCAGATCCTGCCACACAATCTCGACAGATGTCGGAGAAGCCACAGCTGTCGTCACTCGGTTTGGTGATCAATCCCAACCTACGCCAGATAACACGGCTGAAGAGCATCAGCCGGCCACTGCTGACACTCCAGGACCTTTCCAACCTCCAACGACCGACAAGCCTAGGCCGAAGGAGACTCGCTTTGACAAATCGCTCCGAAAAGAGGCACCTCATAGGATGGAAAGGCCCTACAACTTTGACATCTTGGCATAATTGGCCAACACACCGGCCAAGTTATCATTATATGAGCTCGTGAGAGTCTCCAAGGATGTTCGTACAGCTTTGAGCGACGCACTCCAGAACGTCGATGCATATCTAGCTCAGGTCAACCTCACAGGAGAGAGCCCGCCTGCAGATCTCCAAGACATCGCTTACACGGGAGCGAAGCCCAACATTGTCTTCACTCCACAGGATATGCTCATCAAAACCAACCTGCACGATCGACCGTTATATTACACTGGATACATCGGCGAGGTAAAGGTGGATCGGATGCACATTGATCCTGGTTCTTCCATAAGCATCATTCCGAAGGGTCTGTTACATCATCTCCGTATTCCTATGCACCGCCTGACGCCAACAAGCACCGCCATTAGCAGTTTCAATTCGGGCATGAGCTACCCGATTGGAAAGATTCGCCTGAAGCGCCAAATCGGCGATCTTCAGTCAGAAGTAACCTGTTACATTATAGATGCGGACACTTCCTACAATATCCTCTTGGGGCGCCCTTGGATACACGATTACATGATCGTGCCTTCCACGCTGCACCAGTGCTTCAAGTATGTCGACAAACACGGCTTCGTGAGGACAGAATTTGCCGACATCGATCCCTTCAAAGGGGTCGAATCCTACTACTCAGACTCCTGCCCATACGAAAAGTCGAAGAGGCACCTTGGTGAAAAAGATGCGCATGCTTGCACTGAGACGGCCACAGGATCAGAAGAACCTCTGACGATCCACCTCCAAGCTCGTAAACCTGGCAAGTCCGCACCCCTTACGGCCGCTCTGCGTAAGGATGCAATCAGCCTCTCGACACAAGAAGAGCAAATGATAATCCGGCTGCCAAGGTCCGGCCAAGCGCCAAGACCCACAACGGAGCCATTGACAATCAGACTGCCTATAGTCGGCCAGCAACAAACGGAGAAGCTCAATCCCTCCGATAAACCAATGACGATACGTCTTTCCAAGAAGAATCGTCACCCCGATGCAAGGTCGGGGGCGTCCAGCGAGCCAACCACTCCCCGCCCAGCATCGAGTACCAAACTGGGGGTCGCTAGTCTGCCAACAACTCCACGTTCTGCTCCACCAGCAGAACTTCTGATGATCAAGTTGCCCAAGTCACCCTCTCAGTCTTCATTCATACAGGGGGTAGCCGAAGAAGAACCAGAACTGGCTAAGTATGTGGCCGCTCATACTGATGTTCCATCTGCAGATGATGTAATCTTGCTAGAAAAGATACCTTACTTTGAACTACATCGAGCTCAATAAGCTTTATACAATGTATGCTATGGAACACGGTATAGGCACTCACCTACATACACAGGTGACAAATGTTTACACCGCAAATCAGCTCACTCCCGCGGAAGACGCTTACTGTATAATCAAGGGAGGGGACCATCCAATCATCTTCGATCGGAAGAATAATCTGCAGCCCTTCACCATAGAAGAGGCCGATCTCGAATCGGACGCCGGGAGACTGCCTCTCTATCTATATAGCCTCCAATCCAAATACCTCATACAGAAACAGGGGTATGATCTGGAGACTATGCCAGGTTTGAGCTACGGTACTGGTCGACGATTACCTTTAAAGTCGCCGGTCCCGGCTGGCAAACCACAGGACTACTACAACAAGACCCGATGCGAACTGGGGTATGTTACGCCTACAATGACCCCTGAAAGCTCAGATGAAGAATGCGACTGGCAGTCACACTCAACCGGATCACCAACTTCTGATTCGGATATCAGCATCGGGGATGTATTCAGGCAGGTCTTGTCTGTCAATATGGCGTTCACTGATGCTTACGAAGAGGAGGAAGACTTTCCAGAACTCCTCGAATTAGAGCCGTGGGCCCAACAGCTGGATGCGCAATGGGAGAAACGGTTTGAACAAAGAGAGCCTCCTACTGAAGATGAGGTCATGCAAGTGGATCTCGGCAGCGACTCTTCTCCAAAACCAATCTTCATTAGTAAAAACCTGACAGACGAAGAGCGAGAATCGCTACTAGAACTCGTCAAAGAATATATTGATGTGTTCGCCTGGAACTATAAAGACATGCCAGGGTTAAATTCCGATATTGCTCTTCACAAACTCAATATTCGGCCAGATGCAAAGCCGGTCAAACAACAACAACGACGCTTCCGCCTAGGCATTATAGATGCAATCGAAGCCGAAGTCAATAAACTGATAGCCAGCGGCTTCATTCGTGAGGAACAACATCCGGACTGGGTTGCCAACATAGTACCGGTCCTCAAAAAGAATGGGAAGATTCGAATCTGCATCGACTTCCACAATTTGAACGAGGCATGCCCCAAAGATAAGTTCCCCCTCCTTATCACAGACATCATGATTGACAACACCTGCGGCTTCGAAAGTATGTCTTTCATGGATGGTTTCTCGGGGTACAACAAAATTAAGATGTCTCCCGACGATGAAAAGCATACATCGTTCCGAACACCAATGGGCACGTTCTGCTACACAATTATGCCTTTCGGTTTAAAGAACGCTGGCGCCACCTATCAGAGAGCTATGAGCGTCATCTTCAGGGATCACCTGCGCAAGACCGTAGAGGGCTATATTGACGACATCGCCATCAAAAGCCGCTCTAAGGAAGATCATCTGCATGATCTAAGGACAATCTTAGACCTAATGCGAGCGCACAATTTGAAAATGAACCCTACGAAATCTTTCTTGGGCGTATCCAGCGGGAAGTTCTTGGGTTTCATCATCACCTCCCAGGATATCCATGTAGACCCTGAGAAGACGAAGGCAATCATGGAGATGGGTCCCCCGAGAAATCTCCGAGAACTTCGAGGCCTTTAAGGGAGGTTAGCTTACATCAGGAGGTTCATTTTCAACCTCTCCGGGCGTTGTCAGCCATTCACCCATCTCATGAAGAAGGGCGTCTCATTCGTATGGGACGAAGAATGTCAGCATGCCTTCGACAACATCAAAGAATATTTGTCGAACCCTCCAGTCCTGGTGGCCTCGGTTGCTAGAAAACTATTCCTGCTCTATGTACGAGCAATGGAGCATTCCCTCGGCGCTCTGCTAGCACAAAACAATGATACAGGACATGAACAAGCTATATATTACCTCAGCCGAATGATGATCGGGCCAGAGCACCGATATACCGTCGTGGAGAAGGAATGTCTCGCCCTGGTGTTCGCCATTCAAAAAATACAAAATTATGTCACGGGGCAAACCATACATGTGATATCACGGGTCAACCCCCTCAGGGTCCTCATGACTAAACCAGGGGCACTCAGCTCTCGCCTCGCCACATGGGCAATATTACTGTCCCCCTACCATATGATCTTCGTCCCATAAAAGGTTGTTAAAGGTCAAGCTCTAGCAGACTTTTTAGCAGCCCACCCAGGCCCGGAGTCGACCAAAATATACGAAGACATCCCAGATGAGGTCGCCGACTCGCATGCAACATCTCACGATGATATATGGCGAATGTTCTTCGACGGTGCCTCAAGGACCGGACCTAAAGGCAACATCGTCGTCGGAGTTAGGGTGGTGATGGTTTCTCCTTCCGGACTGGTGATCAATCGCGCTTACTCCCTCACGGAACCTTGCTCTAACAATGTGGCCGAGTACAACGCTTTAGTCATTGGTCTCCAACTTGCAAGAGAGCTGGGGGTAGAATATCTTGAAGCATACGACGACTCACAGTTAATCATCAATCAGATCTGGGGTTCATATGAGGTTCACCATGAAGACATGATCCCCTATCACCAAATAGCGATCAACATCATCTCGTCATTTGAAGGGTTCTTCATCGAACACGTCCCCAGACTCCAAAAGATCGAAGCCGATGCCTTAGCTGGCCTTGCCGCTTCCCTAGAGGTTCCGAACTATGCTCATCAATCGGTGGATGTGATAGGCCATGAACTGGTCTGTCCCAAGAACAATGTTCAATTCGTGGTGAGTTGCTCCGCTCAGACGATCGACAAAGCACCAGACTGGAGACAACCATTCATTGACTTCGTAGTCTACGACATTCTGCCGGAGGACCCAAAGGAAGCTACCTCTATCAGAAGGCGTTCTCTCAGATTCTTCTACGATACAGAGACGAAAATGCTGTATCGCTGATCCTATGATGGATTACTGCTTTGATGTCTGTCAAACGCAAATGCCAAAGAAGCCGTACGCGAAGCTCATGACGGTGTCTGCGGGGCCCATCAGCCTGGCCTAAAACTGTAAAACCGTCTTCGCCGAATGGGCTACTACTGGCCCACGATGGTAGCAGATGCGATAGACTACGCATGAACGTACAAAGCCTGCCAAGTCCACGCGGACTTCATCCACGAACCATCTGAATTTCTACATCCGACAGTGGCGTCCTGGCCATTCGAAGTATGGAGAATGGATATCATCGGTCCGATCGCTCCACCTTCTTTCCGAGGACATCGCTTCATACTTGCTATCGCAGATTACTTCTCCAAATGGGCGGAAGCTGTTCCGCTTGCAGAAGTAAAGACTTCAAACGTGATCAGCTTCCTCAAGCATCACGTCATCTATCGCTTTGGAATGCCCCAAAGGATCATCCACGATAATGGTCCGCAGTTCGCAAGCCACGCCTTCTATCGATTCTGCGACAAGCATCAAATTCAGAATATTGTTTCAACGCCATACAACCCAGCAACGAATGGATTGGCAGAAGCATTCAACAAAACAATCATCAAACTTCTCAAGAAGTTTGTATCGTCCAACAAACGCGACTGGAACGAGAAGCATGTTGAATGCTTATGGGCGTACCGTACCACAGCCCGAACAGCCACAGGGAACACACCATTCTCCCTGGTGTACGGGAGTGAGGCAGTTCTCCCATTGGAGACTCAAATACCCTCGCTCCGCATCGCTCTCACTTACGAATTGACGACAAACGATAACTATCGTCGCCGGCTACAAGAGTTGGAGGCCTTAGATGAAAAGTGCCTCTTGGCTCAGCAACGAATCGAGCTTTACCAAGCACGCATCTCCAGAGCCTTCAATAAGAAGGTTAAAATCAGAACATTCCAAGTGTACGATCTCGTTCTGGCAGTTCGGAGGCCGATGGTCATGACTCACAAAACTGCCGACAAATTCCAGCCAAAATGGGAAGGTCCATTTATCATTGAGGCCGTATTCTCCAACGGTGCTTACCGCCTCGCAAAGCAAAACGGAGACTTGCTCATGTTGCCCGTCAACGACAAGTTCCTGAAGAAATATTATGTCTAAACGACATTTTCACAAAATTCCAGATTATTGAGTTATGTACCCGCCGGTACCGCTGAACTCATATTCCAAATTTCGGATTATTAGTCATGTACCCGCCGGTACCGCTGAACTCACATTCATAAAATCCTAGATTATTGAGTCATGTACCCGTCGGTACCGCTGAACTCATATTCCAAATTCCAGATTATTGAGTTATGTACCCGTCGGTACCACTAAACTCACATTCTCCAAATTCTAGATTGCCGAGTTATGTACCCTCCAGTACCGCTGAACTCACATTCTTCCTCCAAAATATCCCAGATTGCTGAGTTATGTACCCTCCAGTACTGCTGAACTCACATTCTTCCTTACAACCTCCCAGATTATCGAGTTATGTACCGGCAGGTGCCTCTGAACTTATATTTCGGTCACTCTTTCAGATAGTAAGTCATGTATGACCATACCTCTGAATTTATTTCTCTGAAAGAGCTCCTCCCTCATGATCCACTACCCGCACTCTCAGTGCACAAAAAGGGTAACAGATCCACAAAATTTTCAAAACGACCACGTCGACGTTACCTCTGAGTCATTTCACTTCCGCCAAAAATAAATCACCCCTCTACATAGAACTTCCATGTCCTCATTACCTCTGAGTCGTCCTATGTACCCCTTCATGGAGCCCACTCCTGCCATGTCCTCATTACCTCTGAGTAGGAAGGCTCCATCGAAAAAACCCTCATATTTGCCATGTCCTTATTACCTCTGAGTAAATATGTTGGTCCTCCCTCGACTTATTATCTGTACCAAAAAAACCCCAGCATACGCTAAGGATAATAGGTCCACAAATGTCCTCTGTTGACCACAAATATCCTCCGTTGAGTCCACTCCTACCATGTCCTCATTACCTCTGAGTAGGAAGACTCCACGGTAAAACCCTCATACTTGTCATGTCCTCATTACCTCTGAGTAAGTATGTTGGTTCTCTCTCGTCTCATTATCCGTATCCTGAACCAGGGTACGCCAAGGATAATAGGTCCACAAATGTCTTCTATTGACCACAAATATCCTCCGTTGAGTCCACTCCTGCCATGTCCTCAGTACCTCTGAGTAGGAAGACTCCGCGGTAAAACCCTCATACTTGCCATGTCCTCATTACCTCTGAGTAAGTATGTTGGTTCTCTCTCATCTTATTATCCGTATACTGAACCAGGGTACGCCAAGGATAATAGGCCCACAAATGTCCGCTGCTCACTACAAAATGATGTACTAAGTTTCCTAGTACATGCACATCATTCCTCATCATACCCGGGAGCCCAGCTGCTCCATGGCATTCTTTCTCCCGATACCCGGAACGTCCATGACCACCTTACCGTAGAATTGTTCTAGGTATCCCATCAAACTCATTATCCGTATCCAGAATCAGGGTACGCCAAGGATAATAGGTCCACAAAAAGTCTCCCACTGGGACAACTACTACAAGCAAAAAACAAGAGCGAATGTATTCCGTTACATTCACATGACTACATATCATGAGCAAGCCAGAAAGGTTCTCTATTATTTCATTCAGATAAGAAGGAAAGAGATTACATCGATGTCCAGAAAAGCAAGACATAAACCGCAGCTAAAGACAAAAGTATCAAAACAAAGACGGACATTTGAGAGAGCCCACGAATCCTAGTTGCGGGGACACATATACCAATCCCTCAACCATTTTGCATATGAAGGATGTATTTGAGCAAGATCTTCGTCCAAAATAGGAAGATCAGAACTCCCAATACTACCGCCGTCAGACTGGGGCTCCTCCTTCACAGCAATGGGCGCCAGCTCTTCTTTCTGTTCCTCCACTTTTGGTGTTACCTCCTCCTTAACAAGCGATGATTATTGTTTGAAAGGGTGCAGCAACTCTTCCTTCACAATGATCTCAGCCTTCGGCAGGGTTGCTGCAAGAATCAAAGATAAAAAAGAAACGAAGTCAAAAGATGCAGCCTGGCCTCATGTGGCCCAATTCAAACGAACTTATGCAGGTTCGATTCAGAGGGACTCATGCGATCCTATTCAGAGGGGCTCTATGCGGTTTTGTTCAAAAGAGTCCAAGCGGTTCTGATCGACAGGTTATTATGCGGCCACAGTAACAATTCTCATGCGGTTCGAACATGAGACGTACATGCCGCACATATGAAGATGAAGGCTCGTGCATAGAGCATGCGACGTAGCCACAACAGTTAGGGTTTCAATCTTACATAGCGTCCTTACCAGCAATAGGGGTGTGGACGTCAGGGTGAACTACGGGCACGTCGACTGCCGGAGGAGCGGCCACAGTAGAAGTAGATGCAGCCTTCTTGTCCTTCGCCGCCGCAGCCGACGAAGACGTCGCCTTCTTATCTTTCGTCGCAACAGTCTTCTTGGGAGCCATCGGTGATTGAAGAAAAAGATGATAATCGGGACAGGAAAGGTTTGGATTGAAAGAGAGAGTAAATAAGTTTCTTCTCTTAAAATCCTCTTATTTATAGGAGGACAAAAGAAGGGGGCACGTAGACTAATAACCGCTTCGGATCGTGTGCTGTAGGCAAATCAAAAACCGACTCCTCGGATTTTGCCCCCTCTCTCATAAAAGAGATTCACCCAGGGCATAAAATCTAAAGATTTAATGAACCGACCCTTGGGATTCCCCCAAAGATGGCTCTAAAATGAATTAAAGACAATTAATGATACGCACACGTGGCAGGATGACGTGACAAGGAGCCCATGCGGCCAGACAGCCTATATGGCCAGACAGTCCATGCGGCTGGTTGGTCAATGCGGCTCAGATGGACAGGTGGCTGAGGAGCCCATGCGGTTGGGACGTCCATGTGGCCCGAACACCCTATGCGGCAGAGGAGTTTATACATAGCCATGCTTCTTATTCAAAGTATTTCAATTTTGCAAATTGAAAACTTTGAAGGGGGTCTTGTAGAAGCATAGAAAAGAATAAAGAAAGGTCTATGCGGCCAAGAATCTCCATGCGGCTCAAAGAGCCCATGCGGCTCAGGGGTCCATACGGCTCAAGCGTCTATGCGGCTCGGATAGGCCCAGAGCCACGTGGCCTTCAACAGCTTTTTTCTTTCATCTTTGGCTGCATTTAATGCCTTGACGGCTGACAGCTCTGACAAATGACAGCTCTGACATAAAGGCGCAATAATGACTGACATAAAGGCGTGTTCCAAGAGAAGAGGAGAAAATATTTTCACGGCTGGCAGAATCTACCGAGTCTCGAGGCATGCGGCTGCTGTATTTATGCGGCCGTCCACTTTATGCGGTCGCCCACTTCATGTGGCCACCCATCTTCATGCGGCTGCATCCTTTATGCGGCCGCCCGTCAGCATGCGGCTGCCCATCTTCATGCGGCTGTTCATCCCCATGCGGCTGCCCATGTTCATGCAGCCGTTTATCCTCATGCGGCCCACTCATATGCGGCTCCGCCAAGATGACCCAGTGAAGACACGTGGCACTTTTCACGACGATTGAGACATGTGACAGTCTTATCTTCCTGGAATTATGGGTGCTAACAAATCCTAACAAAATCAGATTTGTTGCAATCACCATAATTGCCCAGATCAAGTCAAATCGAGCAAATTAGACACGTGGCAAGCCATCACAAGTCGCGAATATTCATGGCAATCAACATTTATTGCCCACAGAGATTTGATGCAATCTACATTAATTACCTAGATTTGCTACAATCAGAATGAAGGGCCCAGATTAATTGAGCCTTAACCGCCGACTTATCAAGGAGGCAATCATTGCAAACCCTATGATTGCATCCCATTCCTATAAATAGCAAGGTGCCATTCCCTTGCGAAGAGGACTTTTTTTCGAAGAGCACCAGAGCACCTGGAGAGACTTGAAGAGAGAGAGCAGAGAGACAAAGGCACGCACATAGAGCATCCTGAGAGCATTTCTTCCCCGGAGCCAAGGCTGCATCCGATCGTCCAAGGAGTAAGGCAGAGCTGCCATCGCTTTCCCGAGCCTCTACCATCACCTCCCAGAATCTAAAATAAACAATTGTACTTAGATTACTGTACCTAGGTTTTCGTCCCTAGGTTTTCTTTGTACAAGCGAGTTTGTATTGTGAAGTAAAAGTCTAGTCCTCCGATAATTGTTCTGTTCTTTTATATTTCATGGCAAACAGCACGCACCTATTCATTGCAGAAAACCAAATATTTGACACAGAGATTTAAAATAAAAATACTTCTTTTATTGATAAACTTGATAGGAATACAAGTACAAAGCTTTACAAACTCAGATTTGTCTTATCTTGGCTACATAATTCTCTTTAAACTCTCTTTTAAAAAGAGTCACAATATCCATACATCATATTCTTTATTACATGCTGGAAATATAAAGACACCTTCAAAGGAAAAGAAACTTGCAACTTTGACTGGAATGAAAAGAAGCTTTGAGGCAGTCCACAGCTCTACTGGGCTAGATGAGCTTTAGTGCCACACTTGAAATCCCCCTGTCTCATTTTCTTTCTGAAAAGGATGCCCACAACGTGGGTCAGCACACATCATGTACTAGCGAGCGGCTCTTCGCCGAAACTCATAAATATCTGCACTAATTCAATATGTGAAGCTACATATTTACTAGTGATCTTTCTACTTGTCTAGGTTCTTTTTAACAATTCATAAGAAACATGACAGTAGAATATTTTATAAGCAACTTACCCTCGCCGACAGTCATCCCAGCACAAAACAGGTTAGCATAATTTGCATATGTATATAAAAAGCATCTTTACCATCATCGATCAGTGTTAGGTTTTGCAATAAGGATTCGTTCATATGCATGTCCTAACTACATGGTGGTCCATGGGTCCATTCCCCATGATTAGCCGCTGGGACTCATGGTTCAGCTCGTCGCTAAGGACAAAATATTTCCGAGGTGTAGCATTTACCTCGGGGTGCTACTACAATCTCTCCTAGGCCGATCGATCCCGGGTGCCCCCAGTATCGTCGAGAGACTATTACCTTGTTAACAAGTTGTCCGAGACCAATGCATGACTTGTTCTTTTTATCAGATAAAACTTAACAGTGCAATAGATAGCGACTAGTACATAACTAGCCTTAATCGTTCGGTCATTCATTAGCATTCAATTCTCATTCGGTCATTCGATAACATTCAATTCTCATTCGGTCATTCGATAGCATTCAATAGCATTTCATTTCCTTTGCAGTCATTCGTTAGCATTCATTCTTATTCTTATTTTTTGTTGTTTTTGGTGATCAGAGGGATGCAATAAAAAAGTAGACTAGAGATTATTTTTATTAAGGCGTACAAATAAATGCAAGCCCGGTTAGAGCAACTCATCGAGATGAATCTTAGTTGAGAGAAGAATGGACTTTATGTGCCGTTTACGAACAGTTCACGCGTCCTACATTGGCACCAACAGTTGATTAGCATACTTCGTCTCTTTCTCTCAAGATTTGGAATGAATGCGAAATGCGATGAAAGCGAACAATGAAAACCAACCATCGAAAACCAACACGAAAACGCATTCATCAAAACCAAGCAGCGAAAGAAAACATCCAACAAAACTCTTGGATTCATTTTAATATAAGCCAATCCATCAATTGGAAAGGTTCATTGAATTTCATCCGTGATCAATCGATACCGGCAAAGGTTTCCCCAAATACTCAGTTCAAGACTGAGTCAGCAAGCCGTAGGTATTACATAGTGGACCGCGAGGAGCGGGGCACTACAGTAAGCCACTGAAAATGAAGTCCTATTGGAGAGAGTGGTTGAGTGGGCTCTGTCCGCCGTATGATGAGCGTATATAACACTTTTGTTGGAGTTGACTCGTTGCCCAGAGCATTGAGCATATCTTTGTAGTTTGTTGTGAACCACCTCAACTGACCTTGTGTTGCCAGAGGAGAAGATAAGGATGTCGTCGGCGTAGGCCAGGTGGGTGATGATTGGACATCCGCTAGAGGTGTGGAAGTGTTGAGAACAGGGAGTGGTGACCATTTTGTTCAGATTTCTACTCAACGCTAATATATATATATATATATATATATATATATATATATATATATATATATATATATATATATATAGACATATGTATATATGCACACACAAGACTATCTCCAAATGTGTAAAGACACCCACATTACACAAATACACTACTCACCTACACATGCATATGAAATATAGGTATCCACACACTCATACATACACAATCTATCATTTATGCACAAGCACAGACACATGTAGATATCTATATATGTAATAGACATACACACCCCGATGTGAGACTCACAAAAATGCCACAAACCAAATACTTGGTGTACATCACCCTAGTATCGCACCGATCTACGATACTCTTGTGATACGTTCAAGATGCCTATACCAAATATTGTCCGAACCTAACCAAATCACATAAGCATGGATAAGACATATATTAGAGTCTAATTAGGACAATCTAAACCTAGTGCAATGTGTCATAAAGAATTGGACATGTGTACCACAAGTGTCGGAGAGAAAACCCCAAAAATTGACTCTGTGTCCTACCGTATCATGATATGGCCTACTCGTATCCAATTGTGGACACGGATCTAGACACACACAACCAAATCTAGTCTAATTAGATCTAAATTACCAAATGAAAAATAATTTGTGCACCAATTTTGAAATTCCCCCATAATTGGCACAAATATCAACATAACTTTCATATAAAGGGTTATTAGAGCCTAATTCTTCCTTCTATTGATAGTCATAGTCCATGGGTGAATTCTTAAGGGTCAAATTGCACAAACAAAGTCTAATTAGAGAGAAAATTGAGATATATATATATCTATTGGGAGATGGATTCCCAATGCAAAGCCAAATAGATATGATCCGGACACGAACTCCTATCAATTAGCCTCCTTTTCTAGTACTCCTAGCCACTAAGCTCCTAGGCTCCACCAAGTTATGAGAATGAAGAGAATTGGAGTAGAATTTGGAGGCATTGGTGGAGGGATTGATCAATTTGGGAAAGAACACCAAATTGAGATTAAATGAGACAAAATAAAATAAAGAAAGAGATGAATCTCCTCCTTCTTATGGCTGGCCATGACTAGGTCACTCCATGCAGATGCAAAAATTCTAATATGCTCTCTAATCTTGTCATGAAAGCTAATTAATGCATGGAAGTTTCTAATCCTATTTTGGTAATTAAACTAATCTTTAATTAATAAATAGCATGACTAATTGGGTCTAAATGGGCCTAGTCTAAAGTGTTGGTCCATGTGTCACGTCATTCTAATTATTGGAATCTAGTGTCATATCTAGTCTAATTGGTCTACTAACACAAGTCTAACAAATATGCTAGCCCACTAACCATAATCACTAACACCATATAAATAAATAATTATGCACAATAATATATAATATGAATTGATAAAATTACCTATATTTGGAAAAGTGGTAGTAACAAGTCTGCCCCCCATAAAATAATTTTGTCCACAAAATTAAAAGATAAAACTAGCACAGGAACACAATCAGAACAAAAAAAAATCAATATCCGAAGGCTCGAAAAGATAACGGTATCACTCACGCATGTCGGCCTCCCTCTCCCAGGTAGACTCACCCGGAGAGTGATGCCTCCATGCGACACAATCCAAGGGAATTACCTGGTTCTGGAGCACCTTTTTTTGACGATCCCGAATTTCTACTAGCTGCTCTGGATAGCTGAGAGTCGGGTTTACCTCTATCTTGGAGTGGTCCAAAATGTGATTAGGATTCGTCATGTACCGTCTCAGCTATGATACATGAAACACATTGTGAATTCCCTCTAATACAGGCGATAAGTCTAGTTGGTAGGCCACTACATCAACCCACTTAAGGAACTGAAAGGTCTGATGAACCGTAGTCTAAGATTCTCGCCTCCACTAAAGCGAATCATGCCCCATGTCGGAGAAATTCTCCGAAAGACTAGATTACCAACCTATCACAAAATAAAGCCTTAAACTTAATCTTTAACAATCAACCACAAACAGACAAAAACATAAAAAAATCTAAACTATACCTCAAACTTCAAGGTTCTCTGGTGGCTATCGGCCCAATGCCACTGTCTGTCCTACGCCACTCGAAGTCTATCTGTAATCAGCTTGACCTTCAACGTTGTATCCACAACCTTCTCAGGCCTTAGCAAAGCTCTCTCACCAATATCGTCCCAAGACAAGGGAGTGCGATACCTCTGACCATATAGAGCCTCAAATGGTGACATCTCCATACTGGCCTGGTAGCTGTTGGTGTACGCAAACTCTACCAGATGGAGATAGTCCTCCTAAAATCCCCCAAAATCTTGTATATGGGTATGAAGCGTATCCTCGAGAGTCTGAATAGTCCTCTCTGACTGTCCATCCGTCTGAGGGTGATATACGGTACTAAACTTGAGCTGAGTTCCCCAGCTAGCTTGTAAACTCCTCCAGCAGTGAAAAGTGAAACGACTATCTCGGTCTGAGACTATGCTCATAAGAACCCCATACAACCTAACGATCTGCCTCACATACATGTCTGCCAGCTTCTTCGTAGACAAACTCAACTTAAATTGGGCCAATTTGGTCAACCTATCAACAATGCTCCAAATCGTATCTTTTCCTCCTAGAGATCGTGGAAGTCCAAACACAAAATCCATGGTAATGTATTCCCACTTCCACTCTGGAATGGGCAATAGTTGAAGCAAACCACCTGGCCTCTGCCTCTCTACTTTCACTTGTTGGCACACTAAGCATATGGATATAAACTGTGCCATTTCCCGCTTCATGCCATTCCACCGCACGTGCTCACTCAGATCCCTATACATCTTGTTGGCACCATGATGCATAAAAAACTGAGAGCGGTGCGCTTCCTGCAGAACCTCCTCATGCAGCTCCCCACTAGGCACACATAATCTAGCACCGTTCCTCAAGGAACCATCTCCAACAATAGTAAAATCATCCAACAATCGTACCTCAACATGAACTCTGATGCTCCTCAGAGTCACATCCCCAAACTGGGTCGACTTGATCCTGTCTATCAGCTTGGACAGATAAAACATTAAAACGTCCCAAACTGAAAAACATGTAGCAGCTTGTTCAATTTCTAAAAAATTAGAGATAGAATTAAGCAAACAGGTTGTTCCTGCTACACAGCCTATGATCTGTCCTACCATACAGTATATACCAAATAGGATACGATCAAAGAAAGCACGCAAACCACATGTTCCACACAATCATGCTTTCGCTTACAAGTATCCATGGAAGACACAAAAGACTCATGTCTGTACAAAACCAAAAGACACTCACCCGAGAATTATCTGTACATATTGTAGTCAATACGGGCATATATCACAGTATTGTAGAATCAAAAAGCTAGTAGACATGAATAAATATACCTGGATACCCAAAGCTAACCATGCTGAACCCTCAAAGAAATGGGTACCAAAGGTCACATCTACTCGTCTTGTAGGTGGGCCAACCCTCTCATGCTAGAAGCAAATGGATCCTCGATAGCAGATATTCTCGACATATGACAGGTGGCGCATCTTTATTCGCGACACTATCGATGAAAAGGGAAGGATACATCTTCTTCAGAAATAATTTGAGAGGTAATATAATAGGTAATGGTACTGTTGGTATATCCCCCTATCCAGTAATAAAAGATGTTTGTTTGGTAACAAAATTAAAATATAACCTGTTAAGCATTAGTCATCTTGCTGATAATGGTTATGGTATTAATTTTGTTAAAGATAAATGTTCTATATACGATATGTCTATTGGTAATCCAATTTATGAAGGAATCAGATAGAATAATATTTATATATTCTTTTTAAAAAGTACTATCAGTACAGGTAAGTACCTAGTAGTCAACCAAGATAAAAGTTGGCTATGGCATATGAGACTAGGACATGCAAACATGGATACCATTTCAAGACTATCAATGAAGAAATAGGTAAAAGGACTACCAGAAATATCATTCAAGAAAGACATAGTATGTGCTGACTATGAGAAAAACAAAGCGACTAGATCTTCTTTTAAATCCATCAACGTTGTAAGTACTTCTAAACCTTTGCAGTTGATTCATATGGAATTATTTGGACCTAGTAGAGTTGCCAGCCTTGGCAGTAAGCTCTATGATTTTGTTATTGTTGATGACTTCTCTTGATATACATAAATTTTCTTTTTTATCAAACAAAAACGATGCACTTTTTGAATTTGAGATTTTTGTAAAAAGGTTCAAAACGAAAAAGTTTTTATGACTACTCGTATCCGAAGTGATCATAGAGGCGAATTCGTAAATTCTGATTTCAAAAAGTTTTGCGTTACAAATAGTTTTTTTATGAATTTTCTTGTCCTAGAACTCACAGTAGAATGGTGTTGTGGAGCGGAAGAATAGAACTCTAAGCAATATGGTTAGAGTCATGCTAAACCTAAATAATCTTCTGAAATATTTTTGGGTTGAAGTTGTAAGTACAACTTGTCTTATTTTGAATAGGGTGCCGATCCGACCTATATCAAAGAAGACACCTTATGAATTATAGTTTAATCGTATTCTAAATTTTTCTTATTTAAAAGTTTTTGGATGTCGTTGTTTTATCCTTAACACCAAGGATAACTCGGGTAAGTTCGACTCTAAGGCAGACGAAGGAATATTCCTTGGTTATGCTGCCAAGAGTAAGAAATATAGTCTTTAATAAGAAGTCTATGATTGTTGAAGAATCAATTAATGTTTCATTTAATGAGCTCAACAGTCATATAGCAAGTGACAACGATGATGAAGACACAAGGAATGTAACGCCCCAGTCACAAATTATGTATTGGGCCAGGATACGGTACATGCCAGCAACACTTCACTAATGGGCCAAATCTCATAATAAGCCCATTAGCAAAATGCTTAAGCTGTAAATCATGATAATAACCCAGCAATACAATACAAGTCACCGGTCACAGCTAATCTCATCCACACAAAAAATATGATACGATATATCAAATCCAATAAAATAATACTAATGAGAAATATCTGTCCAACATGAAATAGAAATAATAACTGTGCGGGTAAGACATCCCAAAACCAAAGTATAAAGAAATAAATAATCAACTACATCTCCATTGAAAAAGGAAAAAAATAAAGTATCAAGTCTAAAAGAGACATGTCTCAAGAGAAGTCTTCAGCCACTATCTCGTCCTCCTGCGAAGGTACATCATCCGCCTCGACTCCATAACCATATACCTTCGGGTAGTCCTCGTCTCTAAATATGCTTGGAGAGATCACCAGGTCCTCAGAGGACTAGCAAGACACATAATGTACTTGCCAGCTATAACAGTAATAAAATGCGTGGATAGATGAAAAAGTGATATAAGAAAAAAAGGATTAAAGGGAGCAGCGCTAGAACTAAAACATAAAAGAAATGTCATGCCTGGAGAATCGTGCTAATAAATATGACTACAAGTAAATCGAGGTAAACCACAGCCGAGTGGTTGCTAACTGCCCTATAGATTGCATCCCGATGGTTGCTAACAACCTATAGTTAGTCTCAATCGCAGCCCGGCGGTTGCTAACGATTGAGAGTGGTCAGGTATAGTCACATCTATAACACGGTCCTCGCCTAAAACTATGAGACAGTCAAGTCAACTCAAACATGTCAAGTCCAAGTCATGTCTAGGTCACACAGGTCAGGGATACATGACATAGACAAAGAAATTCTAACTCTAGACATGAACAAGATAAAAAAAAATAAGACAAGTAATATGGAGAAAGAATAAAATCTATGCATGCAAAACTAGAAAGTAACTAGAACATGGAACATGAGAAGTATGGAACTAAGTAAGATATGAAAAACAATAATATGAAAAAACTTGTAAATACTGTAAAGCTTGGCAAGGTGTACTTGCCTGGTGTCGTGCTCTGAATCTGAAATATCGCTCCTGTGTCCACGCCGCCGGAACCCGACGCTCCTAGATAATTAGTTAACTAAATTAAGCCACTACTCATGAACTTACAATATGACTTAATTAGTCAAGATAATGTTTTAAGATTATATTCAATTTCTCGTGCAATCCTTTAGACCCATACAATCACACACAGGCTCCACGAGACACCAAACACAGTTTTAGGGTTTTTGACTTTTCAATTAATCGGTTATGTTCCTACTTCAATCATATACTTAAAAATAATATTAAAATTATAAGAATATTATTTAAAATAAATTTCTATAGATTTATCTCAGAATTTTCAGAATTTATATTTCTAAAGAATTATACTACTAGTTGTCTATCGGGTCGACTAGTCTACCCGAACTATTTCTAGAACTTCATTAATTATCTAAAATTATGAAAATCATCAAAAAATACAATTTAAACAGAATTAAAATATTCTAAATATTAGAATATGAAATTTTGATGCAAGAATTTCATGGTACTATTGGTTTGGAATCTTCTAGGTCAACAAGTCACCCGAAAATGACTAATTTGACCTATAATTTTCTCGACCAGAATTGACTTGCTAAATTTGTGGAAAAATACTTTAAAATCCTAATTGCTATATATGAACACATATAAAATTCAGTTTTGAAAAATTCCTACAGAAACTTATAGTTCCTTCACAACGTGGTATATTTTAGCTCTACCGAAACATGAAAATAGCTATCATAATTCATAAAATTTTTATGGGTGAAAATACTACCCAAGAGGCATCAAAACACTATTTCTACAGAAATAATACCATAATTTCTACAGATTTATGAGATGTGTTTGAGAAGAAAAGTTAGAGTTTCTTACTAAGGTCCTTGCTTTGTGAAGGCTTATTCTTGTCAAAGCTCCCTCCTTTGATGATGTCCTTGCTCGTCAATCTTTTCTTGATGAGATTTGAGGGGTTGACAACGTTTAGGATTGGTTGGATAGAAAAGATAGAGTTTTTAGGGTTGGTTTGGTGGAGTTTTGATGGAAGATGGATGAAAGAAGGAGCCTTTATGGAGGAGGATGAGTTATGTGATGGAGGGGATGATGTAGTAGAGGGGAGGGGATGATATTTTCGAAATTAATGGTAAAGGAGCTGCTCTTGGGTGATAAATAAGAGTTTTTGGTGTTAGGGTTAGGGTTTTGATAAGGGTTGATATATATATATGGGCCTATGGGTTGAGTTTATATATGTATGAGGGTGTTTCCATGCATGGCATGGCCCGCCAATGTAGGGGATTATTTTTGGACAAAACTTACATGAAAATAATCTTTGGTTGGTCATATGTGGGGTCCACATAGATTGGTTTGGTTATTTCATGAGTTGGCTAGTTGATTTGATTGAGCATTTAAATAAAATGTTTTCTAATATGGAACTAGTTAGATTTCTAAATATAAATACAATCTAAATCTGAATTAAATATACAATATATATATTTATTAATATATATTAATGCCCAATATGTCTACATAGGTTTGGGTTGGACTTTGGGTCAAATATAAACTAATGCCAACTAGGATTACATTAGGATTACACGTAGACACTTTCGATAAATAGAAACTTTCCAAAATAGAAAATATATTAATATTAATAAAATATATATACAAAATATATATCAACATGAAGTTATTTGAGAGTACTACCAGTCTATTTAGATTTGGATTTGGTTCAGGTCAAGTCGGAGCTAAATTGGTACAACCGTGTCTCCTAGAAAGTCAATAATCTAATATTTAAATAAATAAATCATCGGTGGAGGTTAAGTCACAACTTGGCCTGGTTTTTCTAGTTAGAACACACCTATGGCTCGGCCTTCCCTACCATGGCTAAAACACTAGTCGAAGCATACGTGTACACTATCCATGTCACAATTCTTAGTCGTCTTGTACTCTAAATCTGAACCATGGCTAAGGTCATCTATAATAATAACTATTTAATCAAAAATATTCATAAATTCCATAAAATCCTATTTAAATCTAATAAATAATAAATAAAAAATAATTCCAAAAATTCAGGGGTATTACATTCTACCCCCTTAAAAGAATTTCGTCCTCGAAATTAAAATCACTCACAAGGGTAAAGAAAACATGTCTATGGTTCAAGAATATTTCTAATGGTGTGCTATGTTTCTATGGTTGTTCCTAAGCAAGCAATCAAGTATGTAACAAGCAAGTATAACTAGCATTCTATTACAAACTAAGTTATTACCTTTATTTGCTTCTTGGGTTGCTGCTCCGGCTTCAACTGTCATGGCAAAGGCCTGTCCTGGTCGCTGTGCTGCCTGATGTCTCGTCTGCGCAAACTGAGTTGCCTGGTCGGGAAGTGGTCTACGCGGATATCCTCCTTGTGTTGTGGGTTGAGCTTGAATTAGTGGTACTGGGGGTACTGGTCCTTCAGTATGTTTTTCGAGACAAGTTTGAATATGGTGTTGATCAGAGCCACAACGCAAACAAAGCTTTAACCTCCGACGACAATCTTTTTGGACATGTCCTCTTCTGTTGCAATATTGACAAATAGAAATTTCTGGAATTGGGTATGGAGCAGTTCTTGGTCGTGGATGTACGATGATGCGTCTTTCAGGTCCTCCCGTTGATGCTTTTACTGATGGTGTTATTAGATGTGGTCGCTTCTCGCTGGTTCCCTTTCGATGGACTCGCTCTAAACATCGTCCTGCAGTAAGAACTCCGGAGTAAGTGGTAGGTGCAGCTGCTCTAATAAGCTCATGTAGTCTGTAATTTAGCCCTTCGTAGAATTTTTCGGCCTTCTCTTCTTCAGTCTGGATCAATATAGGTGCGAAGCGGATCAGTCATAGAAACTCGTCGTTGTATTCTTCCACGGTCATGCTGCCTTGTTCGAGGTGCATAAATTATCTTCGAAGATCTCCTTTGAAAGTGGCAGGGATAAACATCTCTTGGAAGAGTTTGGAGAACTTCTTCCAAGTGACCTTATCCTGCCCAAGTCTTTTCACCTCCGTAAGCCACCAGTGGTGCGCATTAACAGTCAGCTGCATCCTGACGGCAATCATCCATCGATCTCTCGGTAACTCGGCTGCCTCCAATTGATGCTCAATGTTGGTGAGCCATTCATGAACTTCGGTGGGCTCCTCCTCGTCCGAGAACTTATCTGGCTTCAGATGGAAGAAGTTTGCGATGGTTCTCGTCGTCGTCTGGGGAACTGGTGGAGTAGATTTCTTTAGTGCTAACACGATGCGATCCTCAATGTGCTCCGTCTATCTTTGCTGGGCCTCCATCTGAACTTGTTGTTGCGCTTGCATCATCATGTAGATGGCGTAGAAAAGCTGCTGGGGATCCGTCATCTGTCCAAGCTGGGGAAACATCGTCGGTGACATCGGTGGCAGTACTGGCATGGATGGGATGTCGTCTCTCCTGACCCTCGGAGGGTACGAAGCTGCTGGTGAAGCTCCCCTTCCCAGAAATTTTAAAATATTTTTATTATTATTTATTTTATTTAAATGGTGATTTTTAGATTCTTATAAATAATTAGTTAGTTAATTATTACGGTAAATGATTTTAGCCATGGTTAGGAATTGGAGTACAAGGTGACTAGAAATTGTGGTACGGATAGTTCAGTGGCGTGCTTTGACTAGTGTATTAGCCATGCCAGGAAGGGCTGAGCCATAGTGATGTCCTAACTAGGAAAGCCAAGCAAAGTTATGTCATGACCATTATAAATAGTTTAATTACGCATTATTAATATTATTTGACGTTTAGGAGACCCGGTTGTACCAAACCAGCCCGGACTGGACCCGTACCAAGCCAAGCCCATGTAGTATTGCAGTGTGATAAAAGACGTTCGTGTGGATATATTTTAAGGGGTATTTGTTTAGTGACATAGTAGCAATTCTATAAAAGTTTGTTATACATATATTATATATATATATCCTTAATATTTTAAATAATATTTGATTATGAAGTATGTCAAATAATTTCCTTAAAAATATCTTAGTCAACTTTTGGGGATATTGGGCTATATATATTTGAGTGTAAATATATTCGTAATGAGCAGACACAGTATTTTGTGTGTACACCCAGAGTTTGTTATTTACAAATTTTAGTATTTAGGATTTAGTAAAAAATATTAGTTAATTATTGTTTATATTATTTTGTAAATATGGCTTATATATTTATATGTGTACGTGTATGTATATATAAATAAATATTAAATAAAAATATAAATAAATATTAAATATGTGTACGTGTAAGAATATATAAATAAATATTAAATATGTGTATGTGTATGAATATATAAATATATATTAAATATATGTGCATGTTTATGTAAATATAAATATACATATATAAGTGGGTATATTATATATATGTATATGTGTGTATATATATATGTATAAGTGTACAAAGATAATTATGTATATATATATATATATATATATATATATATATATATATATATATATATATATATATATATATATATATATATATATATATATATATATATATATATATATATATATATATATATATATATTTTATATATATATATATATATATATATATATATATATATATATGCTAGAAATAAATAGAAATAGAAAAAAAAGAAAAGAAAAATAAAAAGTAGTAAAACCAAAAACCCAAAGCAGCCCATTCGGCTGTGAATCCCAGCCCGGCCCGACAAGCCCAGCACCCCAATTCCCCCACAACCCAAGCCCCTAATCCTGAAGCCAACCGAGCGGAAACCCATCTATATCTAAACATACCGAGAGAAACTGAGTAGATGCTCGAGAACACCACGAACCCTAACGCCGCACCCACGCGTGCCCCTCTGCCGCGCACGCGCGCAGCCACCGCGCGGCCGCCGTAGTGGCCGACTTCCGGCCAAACGCGCGGGTGCGAACCGCACACAGCAACAGTAACGGATGGAAAGGGCGACTTCGCGCGGAGAATTCTCCCCGATCGCTCGATGGTTTGTCGAGCTGATTGCTCAGGTATGACCCCAATACAACCCTCTTCAAACCCCTAATATTTATATCCTGCTACAATTGCACGACCTGTCCACGAATTCGACACGAAGTCGAGAGAAAACCTGTTCGAAAATAGGGCAAATACAGTCCAATCATACAAGTTTGAAGATCGATTTCGATCGAACTAGTGCCAGAGTAGAAATTCTACTTAAACACAGTTATAGACAACATGTAGGGCTCTACGACCTAATTGCAGAAGTCGATTTCATCGACTACGCGTCGAGAAATCGGATCCCGAAGTTTGACAAAAACCTGTTTTCAAAATTGGAAAAACCTTCGATACGACGTGCGTTCCGTCAATCCGGGCGACGTGGTCGCGAACTGAAAGAATCGAAAGGTGCATATCAGCTTCGTGGACGTGTAGGCTTTGACAGAATTCAAATTGGTTGTGTGTGCGCGACGAAGTTGATGCGTATCCGTCGAAATTCATCGTATCGGTCTCTGTGCAAATTCTCTAATTACTTTTTGTACGCTCGTCAGAACGAGACGAAACTTGTGCCAACAGTACCGTATCATTTTTTTGGTCTTGTATGCCAAGTTTGGTCCAATTCTGAGACAGCTGGATCGGATCGCCGATTTGCGGGCCCACGGTCCGTTTCAACAGGCGATTTTGTGCACGGCCCGCCGGAATCCAACTTTGGACATACGGTTTGGTTCGTATTAGAAAACTGGACCTGTTGATATATAGTTTGATGACTTTAGAAACTGTTGACTCTGGCGCACTTTTCGGTGCAAAGTGGGTCCAACTGCGGACACCATTTTGACCCAAAATTACCGTTTTGCCCCTGTGTCCAGAATTGGACTTATAGACAGGAAATTCTAGCTAATTTGACTATTCTGAAATCGTTGGTACTATTTATTTCAGCATCTGGAGACTTCTCCATGTGTTGACTGATTGTGGCTCATTGAGTGGTATAGTATTATTGGTTTCACCAGCTAAGGACCTCAGGCAAGTACACTTTCTGATTGCTTTCGATTTATAGTAGTCTTTTCATTTCATGCTTATATATATATCTTGCTGCTTGTTGACACGCTCGTCACACGGAGTAGTCGGGAGGAAAAATATCTTAGTAGACATGTGGACTACCCAGAACTATCCCATGAGTCTATTCTTGAATAATAGCAGCTGCACACGACACGTGCAGGGTGCCGGATTTATTCCTAGCCGTTCACATATCGAAACTGATATTTCACATCACATAGATAGTTGTATTTTATTTGTTTTCCTTGTCTTCTTTACCACTTTTCGTGTCATCTGTTACTTTCTAGTTTTCATCTCTCATATGCTATTTTCATGTCTTGTTAATTCTATTGTGTTTTCGCATTACCATCGGTTTGTGTGCTTATTCCATTCCTGACTGAAAACCAACGTTTTTCAGGTTAGCCGAGATCACTCTTAGCACTGGGAAGGCATGGGTATCCTGAGGTCAACCTAGATAGTGGAACTAGCTGACTTTACTATTTTGTGAGATATTGTATTTCTTTCAAATATAAATGTTGTAATTGTTGTAATAAATGTAGAAATGTGAATGAGCAATAAAGTTTATTTTGAGCATTTATTTCCTGCGGGTTTGACAGCATTCTATCGCCGACTCTACGGCGTAGGCTGGCTTAGACACGTCTCGTATCCGATACGCGGGTACGGGTCGTGACAAGTTTTTGTGGTGGCCCATGCAGGTCAGTTTTCACAAAAGATTGCGAACTCGTGATGGTACTTAAGTTAGTCGTACCATTGCGAGCCTGCGACTAGGAAATGCTCATTCATAACTTAGGTTAAATTGATTTAAGAGAATGACTAGGAATAGGAGTCCCTTGTTCGAATTGACCGTGGGGTAGTTAAGGTTGTCAGATAGGCCATGCAATTTAGACCGTGGGGTAGTAAAGCTTGGCAAGGTGTACTTGCCTGGTGTCGCGCTGTGAATCTGAAACATCGCTCATGTGTCCATGCCGTCGGTACCCGACGCTCCTAGATAATTAATTAACTAAATTAAGCCACTACTCATGAACTTACAACATGACTTAATTAGTCAAGGTAATATTTTAAGATTATATTCAATTTTTTGTGGAACCCTTTAGACCCATACAATCACACACAGGCTCCACAAGACACCGAACACAGTTTTAGGATTTTCGACTTTCCAATTAATCGGTTATGTTCCTACTTCAATCATATACTTAAAAATTATATAAAAATCATAAGAATATTATTTAAACTAATTTTCTATAGATTTATCTCAGAATTTCCAGAATTTATATTTCTAAAGAATTATACTACTAGTTGTCTATCGGGTCGACTAGTCAACCCGAAATTTGTCTAGAACTTTATTAATTATCTATATGAAAATCTTCAAAAATAAAATTTAAACAGAATTAAAATGCCCTAAATATTAGAATATCAAATTTTGATACAAGGGTTTCATGGTACTAATGGTTTGGAATCTTCTAGGTCAATAAGTCACCCGAAAATGACTAGTTTTGACCTATAATTTTCTCGACCAGAATTGACTTGCTAAATTCGTGGAAGAGTACTTTAAAATCCTAATTTCTATATATGAACACATAAAATTCAGTTTTGAAAATTTTTGACAGAAACTTATAGTTCCTTCACAATGTGGTATTTTTGGCTCTACCGAAACATGAAAATAGTTATCATAATTCATAAAATTTTTATGGGTGAAAATACTCCCCAAGAGGCATCAAAACACTATTTCTATAGAAGTAATACCATAATTTCTACAGATTTATGAGATGTGTTTGAGAAGGAAAAGTTAGGGTTTGTTACTAAGGTCCTTGCTTTGTGAAGGCTTATTCTTGTCAAAGCTCCCTCCTTTGATGATGTCCTTGCTCGTCAATCCTTTCTTGAAGAGCTTTGAGGGGTGGACAATAGTTAGGATTGGTTGGATGTAAACGATGGAGTTTTTAGGGTTGGTTTGGTGGAGTTTGGATGGAAGAAGGATGAAAGAAGGAGCCTTTATGGAGGAGGATGGGTTATGTGAAGGAGGGGATGATGTAGTAGAGGGGAGGGGATGCTACTTTCGAAATTAAGGGTAAAGGAGCTGCTCTTGGGTGATAAATAAAAGTTTTTGGTGTTACGGTTAGGGTTTTGATAAGGGTTGATATATATATATGGGCCTATGGGTTGAGTTTATATATGTAGGAGGGTGTTTCCATGCATGGCATGGCCCGCCAATGTAGGGGATTATTTTTGGACGAAAATTACATGAAAATAATCTTTGGTTGGTCATATGTGGGGTCCACATGGATTGGTTTGGTTATTTGATGAGTTGGCTAGTTGATTTGAGTGAGCATTTAAATAAAAGTTTCCTAATATGGAACTAGTTAGATTTCTAAATATAAATACAATCTAAATCTGAATTAATTATACAATATATATTTATTAATATATATTAATGTCCAACATGCCCATATAGGTTTGGGTTGGACTTTGGGTTAAATATAAACTAATGCCAATTAGGATTACACTAGGATTACACGTAGACACTTTCTATAAATAGAAACTTTCCAAAATAGAAAATATATTAATATTAATAAAAATATATATACATATATATATCAACATGAAGGTATTTGAGAGTACTACCTGTCTATTTAGATTTGGATTTGGTTCAGGTCAAGTCGGGGCTAAATTGGTACAACCAGGTCTCCTAGAAAGTCAATAATCTGATAATTAAATAAATAAATCATCGGTGGAGGTTAAGTCGCAACTTTGCCTAGTTTTTCTAGTTAGAACACACATATGGCTCGGCCTTCCCTACCGTGACTAAAACATTAGTCGAAGCACACGTGTACACTATCCATGTCACAATTCTTAGTCGTCTTGTACTCCAAATCTGAACCATGGCTAAGGTCATCTATAATAATAACTATTTAATCAAAAATATTCATAAATTCCATAAAATCCTATTTAAATCTAATAAATAAAAAATAAAAAATAATTCCAAAAATTCAGGGGTATTACAAGGAAAACACCCAAGGTCTGCTGATGACAAAGAATATTTGGAGAGTCTACCAAAAAAATAAAATTTATGCCAGACCATCTAAAGACTCTTGTCATAAGTGACGTATCAAAGGGAGTAGGTACACATTTTTCAAACAGAGATATAGCTGCAAATGTTGTATTCATTTCTCAAGTAGAACCTAAATCAGTAGCTGATGCATTATTTAATGAATTTTAGATTTATGCTATGCAAGAAGAACTTAACCAGTTTGAGAGAAACCAAGTTTAGGAACTTATTCCTAAACCTATTGGTCAATCTATAGTTGGTACCAAATGGGTGTTCCGAAATAAACTTAGTGAGGATGGACAAGTTTTACGCAACAAAGCTCGTTTAGTGGCTCAAGGTTATAATCAAGAAGAAGGGGTTGATTATGACGAGACTTATGCCTGTTGCTATATTAGAATCCATTCACTTGCTTTGTGCATTCGCATGTTTTCAGGAATTTAAACTTTTTCAAATGGACATGAAAAGTACATTTTTGAATGATTTTATAAAGAAGAATTTTTTTGTAAAACAACATCCTGGTTTTGAAGATTTTAAATTTACCGATCACGTTTTCAAGTTACGTAAGACACTCTATGGACTCAAACAAGCTCCTCGAGCTTGGTATGATTGCCTAAGTTCCCTCATACTTAAAAATGGTTTTTCAAAAGGAAAAGTTGATACAACTCTATCTATCAAGTCTTCAAATGATGACATTCTGTTAGTAAAAATTTATGTAGATGATATCATATTCCATTATACTAGTGAACTATTATGTCAAGAATTTGCTAAGTGTATGGAGAGTGAGTTTAAAATGAATATGATGGGAGAGCTGAAATACTTCCTCGGACTACAAATCAAACAAAGTACTCAGGAAACCTTCATCAATCAAGCCAAATACACGAAGGACTTGCTGATAAAATTTAACTTCGACAACGCAAAGCCTATCGGGACTCCTATGGCTACATCAACCAAGCTTGATATTGATGAAAGTAACAAACCAGTCGACCAGTGTAAATATCGAGGAATGATTGGTAGTTTATTATATTTAACTGCTAGTCGACAGGATATCATGTTTAGTGTTTGTATATGTTCTAGATATCAAGCTAACCCTAAGGAATCACACTTATACGCAATTAAGCGTATCTTTTGATACCTTAAGGGTACTTCTACTGTCGGCTTATGGTATCCCAAAATGACACCATTTGACCTAATTGGGTATTCTGATGCTTATTCTGTTGGATGTAAAGTAGATGTAAAAGTACCAACAGTACGTGTTATTTTCTAGGTAAAGCTCTAGTCTCTTGGTTTAGCAAGAAACAAATTTTTGTCGCATTATCAATGACTGAGGTCGAGTATATCGTTGCAGGCTGTTGCTGTGAACAAATTTTATGGATGAAGTTAACTTTAGAAGACTATAATCTGCACTATACAAGGATTCTCATTTATTGTGATAATACTAGCATAATAAATTCGACAAAGAACTATGTATGTCACTTACGCACTAAATACATCAAAATATGTCATCACTTCTTACGTGATCACCAACAACACGGGGATATTTGTTTAGAATTTATTGACACAGATCATCAATAACAGATTTTTTTTATAAAACCATTAGATGAAGACTGATTCAACTTTATTCGTCACGAATTAGGTATTCTTGTATTATTTTGGGTACAAGCCGAAAAGATCCTTCTGTCAACAAAGGCATAAAAGCCTAAGAGACATGGTGCCAAGTATTTTCGGACTACTGTTAGCTGGGATCCGGCCCCTACAGCTAACCAAAAGTGATGAATATTTATTTTTAAACAAATGAATATTAGTTCTAGCACAATTTCTATTCCTAAATCAAAAACTATTTTTAAAATACAAGCTTACCGAACTCTGGCCGAGTTCGATCACCCGTCGACAGAACTGACCAATCAGTTGTTGGCCTACTTTTTAATTTAAACCCCACTTCATCTCCTTCTTTCGCACGACCACAATAGCCATCTACCCGAAAAACCCTAACCCTAGCTCTATTTTTTTCTCCCTTTTGTGACGTTCTCTTCCACTCTACGCCGCTATTTTTCGTAATCTCTACTCCTTTCTTGTCAATTTTCTATGGCTCCTTTCAAGAAAATGAAAAAAAAAGGTGATGGTGCTTCTAAATCAAGCCCATAAATACACACCTCAAGAAAGTCTATTTAGTCCACTTCCACCATCCGATAAGGATGACTATGATTCTACGTTATTCGTAGACTTAGAAACCTCACTTGCTTGGTTTCATGATTTTCATAAACGTCCCATATGTCCCGGTAATTCTATTAATTTTAACGTATTCCCATAATATTGCTTGACTTTCCAAAACGTTTACCTACGTAAATTTGTAGAAATTTCCAATCTGATAGACGACAACGCCGATTGGATATTTTACTGCAACCAACAATATTTGCATGTTACAATGTATTCCTCAGTCTGTCAGACTGAAATAGAATTTGATGATGACAAATTAAGCGAATGGCTCCAAGTCCCCAACACTGGAGATGCGCTCACAACACCAAATCAGACAATTTGCGACAGTTAGAGTTGTCCAACAACGACGTATTAAAACTATCATTTTATTTTCAACGGAATAAAACAGTTATTTAATAGTAAAACCTATTTTTACCGAAATAGTAGGTTTGGATTTGGCAGATTAAAAATGTTGTTTAACTTTAGATTTTGTTAAAAAAATTTGGCTCCCTAATTTTTACCCAAATTAGTGTCCTCTCCCGCTGGAACCTCTCAAAACTTTTGTTTCTCCACTTTTCAATTTTTTCTTCCTCTCAAAACCTCTGATCACCCCCTCATGCTGGAGCCTGCTGGAACCTAGGTAATTCCTTTTTTTTCTAAAAAAAAGTTCCTCTCAAAACTCTCTTGTTTCTTCTCCCAATGTATGTGGGTTTGGGTTAAATAAGAGATGACTGACAGTGGTAGTAGTGGTAATGGTGATGATGACGATGATGATAGTGGCGGTAGTGGTGGGCTACTGCCAACTTGATCGAGATGATGAGGACTGCAGGTGCACACCAGGGGACTGAAGAAGCCCTTGCTCCTGACCACAATCGTCTTGATAGGTGTTGCGTGCTCTCCATTTGTGACTAGCAAATATACCAATGAGATGCCATATATTAAATCTTTTTTCATCCACCTCGATTCTATCATGGCCAAGCTTCCAAGGGATGCCTGGGAGCTTGGAATAGATTGATTTCCTTCGAAGGTTTTTAAAACACCAAACTGGTGGAAGCTTTTTCCTTATTAACTCATGGGGACTTTTGACGAAAAAAGAACCTGTCTGTCAATGTACCATACTCTTTGGTTATCAAGGTGGCTAAGGATTGGCATATTAGCGACGACAATCCCTGGCTGCTGTAGCACAACCATCATTTGCCCCCAATACATACCTCTCCCTCCTTATAGAGATCTGCAAGTCTTGGCTCTACAGCCCTATAAATACGTATTTGTAAGTCGAGTATATCTTGTACCTTGCTACTGGTCCCTCTACAGGTCTTGTACCTTGCTACTGGTCCCTCCACAGGTCAATGGTCATGCCATTTCCTGCTACCCAACCCATATATGGACACACGTACGATAATGCCCATCGCAAGTCCCGGCTAAATCGAAGATTGCTTGTAGTAGTCCACCAAGCCTCCATTTCTTTTCTTGAATTTTGCCCTCACCAAGAGACCGAATAGGTCATCTGCTTCAAGGAATCCCATGCCAACTTGATAAGCAGGGCCATGTTAGGGTCCTTCAACTATGGGGTCCAATACCACCATCATGAAGAGGCTTGCAATAGATTTTCCATCTAACCGTTATCTTTTCACCCTTGAAGCTTTACTTGTCCAAACAACATTTCTGATCATCAATTCAAAATTTTGTTGACTGTCTTTGGCCACCTATATATACTCATGTTATATATTGTCATACATGTCAAAACTAATTTCTAGCATAGTTCTTCCCCTAAAAAGCAATAATTGTTGAGAACCAATAAGGACTTTAGTCCCACATTGGAATATGTAGTATGAAGAGGAGTTGGAACCTCTATAAGTAGCAAGTAGTAGCCCATCAATAAAATCATCCCATTATTCATTTCTACATGGTATCAGAGCAACTAGAACAACATTACATCGAACAAGGAAAACAACGACGTGGGTCGTTTACTCCTTGCATGATCGATTGTTCCAGCACTCCAAGTACAAACAAGGAGGGAGGGGAACCGACACTCTAAGTAAAAACAAGGAAGCGGTGGGGAAGATCCGGCACACCAAGTAAAAACAAGGAGACGGGAAGGGGGAGATCCGGCACACCAAGTAAAAACAAGGAGGTGGGAGGGTAGGGGGGATCCGGCAGCAGCGGGGAAGGGGGTCGGCAGCAGCGGGGAGGGGGGGTCGGCAACAGTGGAAGGGGGGACGGGGGGTAGGGTGGGGGGTAATTCGGCAGCGGGGGGGAGGGGTTGGTGATCTCTCTATGGGATCAACAACCGGGGGGGCCTGGAGCATGGAGGGGGGTCGGGAGCGGGGGGAGGGAATTTTTTTTTGTGGAGAGAGAGGGGTGGATGAGTTATGGCTCTGATACCATATAGAAATGAATAATGGGATGATAACACAACAAGTATTAACGAATTTTGATGGTTCTTCACTTTTATTGACTGTTATACCTGCGTGACATGGGTCTACCTTATGAAGAATAAAAGTGACGTCTTTGAGGCTTTTCAGGATTTTCGTCGCAGGGTGATAACACAATATAGGGCTAAAATTAAGTGTTTTCCGTCTGACAATGGGACGAAGTACACAAATAAGCAGTTTGTTGAGTATTTATCCACTCATGGAATACTACATCAAACCTCATGTGCCTATACACCGGCACAAAATGGTGTGGCCGAACGGAAGAACAGACACTTGCTGGAGGTCGCACAGATAATGATGCTGGCTATGAATGTCCCAAAATACTTATAGGGGCAGACTGTATTGACGGTCTCTTATCTCATCAACCGAATGCCTTCTCAGGTATTGGACTGGAAGACACAGTTGAAGATGCTTACTGGTGCAACTATATACACTGTTCTCCCAAAAGTATTTAAATGTGTGTGTTTTGCCCAAAATAATATGCCAGGAGTTGGCAAACTAGATCCTAGAGCGGTTAAGTGTGTATTTGTCGGGTACATAGCGACTCAGAAGGGATACGCATGTTGGAGCCCAGTTGAGCGGAAGATGTTTATAAGCATGGACGTTACATTCAGAGAACTGGAACCATAATATAGTTCGAATGCAGGTTCAGCATTTGGTGACACACCTAACACAGAGGGTGTTAGACGTGAGGGAGAGATAATAAGTCCAAACGTGGTAGTCTGATCGGTCCCGTGCCCGGTCGTGGAAAATTGGACGAAAGGGGAAGATAGTAGTGACTCTGATACGGAGAATGAAGAAGAAGATACATATGTTACGCAGGGGAAGATAAGGGAAAAGGATCTCCAAGTCTACAGAAGGAGACAACAGAAGTCCAGTACTGTGTCGTGTCCATTGCCTACTTTACCAAGTCCCACGTCTACTCCTGCCCCAACTCTTGAAGATGTTTCTCCCGCACTGAATCACTCTGATTCTGATGTATATCTCTCTGACTTGGATGGTATAATCTCTCCACCACCTATTTCTCCTTTAAGGAGATTTTCTCGCATCAATACGGGCAAGGCTCCTAGTCGTTATGATAATTATGAACATGATATTGCCAATTTCTTGTCTTATTCTAATATTTCTCCGAATTATCGAGCCTTCATTGCATCGTTAGACTCTACTTCTTTGCATAAGTGTTGGTAGGAAGTAAAGAAAGATCCAAGGTGGAAAGCTGCAATGATAGAAGAACTTGGGGTACTAGAAAAAAATAAGACATGAGAGCTGGTTCCATTACCCAAAGGGAAGAAAACTGTAGGATACAAATGGGTGTACACAGTGAAGGAGACACCAAAAGGAAAAGTAGAGCGATACAAGGCAAGGTTGGTTTCAAAAGGATACACACAATCATGTGGCATCGACTATGATGAGACGTTTGCCCAGTAGCAAAAATGAGCACGGTAAGAACTCTGGTCTCCATTACAGCAAACTATGGGTGGAAGCTATACCAATTAGATGTGAAGAATGCCTTTCTCCACGGGGACCTGCAAGAAGAAGTGTACATGGAGCTCCCGCCAGGATGCTATGCGACAGAATCAGACGGAGGGACGTCGCGTGGAAAAGTGTGTAAACTAAAGAAGTCGCTATACGGGCTCAAGCAATCTCCTCGAGCCTGGTTCGACAGATTCAGAAAGGCTGTTACTGGCATGGAATACCATCAAACAAATGCAGATCATACAGTCTTTCTTCAGTATGCAAGAGGCCACATTACTATAATTGTTGTATATGTGGATGATATAGTAATTACAGGTGATGATGAGGTCGAGATCACTAAGCTGAAATCAAAACTCGCGAAGGAGTTTAAGATGAAGGATTTATGAGTGATGAGGTACTTTTTGGGTATCCAGATGTGTGACGGCGAACAAGGAATTGTTCTCTCACAAAGGAAATATGTACTAGATCTACTAAAGGAGACATGGATGCTGGGATGCAAAGCGGCAGTCACTCCAATTGACCAGAAATATAAGTTGAGAGCAGAAGCAGGAGAGCCAGTTGATCGTGAAAGGTATCAAAGACTTGTAGGGAGATTGATTTATCTGGGGCACACTTGTCCTGATATCTTATTTGCGGTGAGTGTAGTGAGTCTCTACATGCATGATCCAAGAACGGGTCATATGAAAGCAGTATTTCAGATCTTGAGATATCTGAAAGGGATGCCGAAAAAAGGGCTATGGTTTAAGAAAAATAGATGCATAGAAGTTGAGGGATACTGCGATGCAGACTGGACGAGTTGCATAGACGACAGAAGGTCTACCACGGGGTACTGTGTCTTTGTAGGAGAAAACCTGGTCTCATGGAGAAGCAAGAAACAGTCAGTGGTAGCACGGTCGTCAGCTGAGGCAGAATACATAGCAATGGCTCTGGGAGTGTCAGAGTTACTGTGGGTGAAAGCACTGCTGACCGAGTTGAAGCTGGATAAGGGAGCACCGTTACATCTTCTGAGCGATAGTCAAGATGCAATAAGTATAGCCAATAATCCAATTCAGCACGACAGAACGAAGCACATCGAGATCGATCGATTCTTCATCAAGGAAAAGCTGGAACAAGGGATACTGAAGATTGACCATGTTCGCTCAGAAGAACAAGTTGCAGACTGTCTGACTAAAGGTCTTAGTTCATTGAGTTTATCAAAACTATGTAACAAGATGGGGATGATTAATATCTATCGCTCATCTTGAGGGGAGTGTTGAGAACCAATAAGGGACTTTAGTCCCACATTGGAATATGTAGTATGAAGAGGAGTTGGAACCTCTATAAGTAGCAAGTAGTAGCCCATCAATAAAATCATCCCATTATTTATTTCTACAATAATCTCCCCTTTTATGGTGTCATTATGGATCTAATTCTATCTACCAAGGGTTCCAAATGGCTACATTTGATTCTACCCTGCACTAATGGAACTCCAGGGAACTTTTCAGGCAAAGAACCTAACATGACACAAAAGAGGCCCGTAATAGCTTATTGGCTAGCAAAAGGAACTCCTCCAAGAAAGATTCTTGTTTTACTTCTATTGATACACTTACTTGAAGCTTGTTGGTATTTCATGAGGAAGTCCAACAGATGACGTAGACCCAGATATTACCATTAGCAAAATTAAAATCATCGTCCTCAAAAAGGTGTGATGATTCGGATATTACTTCTATTAAGTAGGACCCTAATATGGCCCTGCTCATGAAGAGGCTTGCAACAGATTTTCCATCTAATCATTATCTTTTTTGCCCTTGAAGCTTTACTAGTCCAAACAACATTTCCAATCATAAATTCACAATTTTGTTGACCATCTTTGGCCAACTATATATACTCATGTTATATATTGTCATACATCTCAAAACTGAATTTGGTAGAACAATTCTTCCCTAAAAAGCAATAGTCTCTCCCCTTTTATGGTGTCACTATGGATCTAATTTTATCGACCATGTGTTCCAAATGGCTACATTTGATTCTACCCTGCACTAATGGAACTCCAAGGAACTTATCAGGCAGAGACCCTAACATGACACAAAAGAGACCCAGAATAGCTTATTGGCGAGCAAAAGGAACTCCTCCTAGAAATATTCTTGTTTTACTTCTATTGAGGCACTTATTTGGAGCTTGTTTGTATTTCATGAGGAAGTCCACAGATGACGTAGACCCGGATATTACCATTAGCAAAAATAAAATCATCATCCTCAAAAAGTTATGATGGCCCAGGGCAACCGTGGACCTACATAGGGGGCTCCCCAAACTTTTTTGTTTTTGTTTTTTCATATAGATGTATATTTGGAAGAAGGTAATTATTTCATAATCGCTCCCATTGGAAATCGAATTATTGTCCACTCGGGCCTTATGCCACAACACTAGCCACTTGTGTTAGAGGTCATTGGCTATATATATATATATATATATATATATATATATATATATATATATATATGTCTGTTTTTTTCATGTAAGTCAGCCCGCGCCTAGCCTACTACAGCACACCCAAGTTTGAATTTTTGGTTCCGCCCTTGGCCTAGGGATTCCACTGCTGACGCACATCGGCTTCCCTGAATTGAGCTACCCTGTATGAAACCATATTGCTCCGATGAAACCATACCACTGACTATAGAACTAAGCCTTCTAATCAGAATCTTGGTTTTCATTTTCACAATGAAGTTGAATCTGGTGACAAGCACACTCGCAACTAAGGTTCAGGTGATCGGCACACCAAAAAATCTTAAAAAATTATCTAATATTAAAATAAATTTTCTTGCAAATGAATTTCACTTGACTGTCTTTACATATTGCTATAAAACATTTTGGATAATGATATCCTTATTGTGCTAAGTGATATTTCTTTTTTATAAATTATTCTTTACATTTCATCCAAGCTTAACAAATGTAAGACAAATTATAATTTCTCTTTCAGGTTGCGAATTGTGATGGTTGTGAATTTAGAATTAGGTGTTTGGATGTTCTTATATGTTTGGTCAGTTCTCTCTGTCATTTCAAATAGAGTTTTTCTTCTATCATGAATTATTTGTACTTGGTCTCACTTATATCGAGTATAATTCAAACTTATTTGAACCATTATATTGTGGTAATTTTTTGCACCTTCCATACTAACTCAGATTTTTTGTTGAGTTGGTAAAAATATATAGGAGTTATTTTTTTTTAATCATGTTGCAGGATGCACTTACGATTGCTGCACACATATGCTTAAACATTCTATACGGATTATTGTTGATTTTAATGTAAAGGAAAGAATCATATAGGCCAAAATGTTTGTTCCATGATGTTCTTTTAGTTATGTTGCTCATGGTGTATGTTTCTTATTGCTATTAGTTTGTGCATTGATATTGTACTATGCCGATCTACTACCAAAATTTATCGATTTAGCGACGGCCCTATCCATCGCCAATCCGACGGTAATCACAATTAGCGACCGATAACCGACGGATTTTGGCCAAAAAAATCCGTCGGCAATCAACTCGTCGTTAATAACGGTCCGTCGCTACATAGTCGTAAAGCGACGGAATAACGACGGCTTTTCGACTTCACAATACGAAGCTTTAGCGACGCGTTTCCGACGGACTCTCGTCCATTTCAAATTTTAAGTACTGAACTGTGTAGACAATAGCGACGTAAAATTCCGTCGGTAACCCGTCGTAATAGCGTATCACAGCGTATCGTTCCGTCGCTAAGCCGTCGATACCTTCGATAACAAAGGACGGATTAGCGACGGTTTTCTGACGGAAAATCCGTCGATCAGCTTCTGGAAATTCATGTCATTTCCAGCAACATGGCGACGGATAAGTCGTCGCTATTCCGTCGATATATATCGACGGAATACGGACGGATTAACCGTCGATCTTGTTCTGGAAATTCTTGGTATTTCCAGAACAAGGGCGACGGATAGGTCGTCGCTATTCCGTCGAACAATATACCATACCGACGGATAATCCGTCGACCATCCGTCGCTACCTGGAAACATTTTCAAATCTCCAGTTAGCGACGGAATATCCGTCGAAAAGTAGTCGGAAACTGGTAGTAACCATCGCAAAACGGTCACAAGTCCGTCGCTAACTGCTGACACGGGAAAAGTGGACAACGACACAGTACACGCATATTTGTGGAATAATTGTTTGGAGAAAAACCATAGGGAGGCGCCCCTATATATGTGTAGTAACTCCTAGTTCGATAAGGAATAGAAAAAATTAAATCCCGCTAGATAATTCACTATTAATTTAAAACAAATCAAAATTAGTCCAATCAAATCCAAATTCATATTTATATCTTAGATAAAATCTTATCTTCAATCAAAATCAATAGATCAAATCCTTTTTTTTTAAATTGTCATAACTAATTAAACATTAAATCCGTAAGTTTTAAAATATCTTTATGATAAATAATAATAATAATTATTAATTTTGAAAATCACAATAAGTATTTAAATATTAATAGGAAATAACTTCAAAATACCTTTTTAATAAATTAAGATAAATAATAAAAATAATTTTGAAAATTCAAAATATATACATGAATTAAGTTTCATGTACCTCGAATACGACTAGTATTTTATATAAAATGTTATTTTTCTAACTTATTACTTATAAATAAAAATAGCCTTTCAAAAATAAATAAGGTTTTGGCAAAATACTGTGATATATTTATTACTCAAGATAAAAATATTTACCTCTTATAATTTTGAAAATATGCTTAGTTTTTATATAAAATCTATAATAAAACCTTCGTAAGAAAATATATTTCGTATTCACACTCAACGTACAAATATCCAAAAAATAAAATTTAATACCAAATTTAATTAATTAAAAAAATTATAGTGAAATTTTAGAGGGTTTACATCCTACCAAACTTACAAGAATTTCGTCCTCAAAATTAAGAAATAACTAGGGTACACTATAGACGTGACGTACAATGAAATGGGTAATTTTTAGAAAATTTTTGATTTAGATAACTAGGAAAATAAATTATGGATATGGTTTGGGTAATGAGTGAGCGTCGCTAGTTAACGCAAGAAATAAAAGTTGAAGATAAAATAATTAGGTATCAAAAGTACACGGTTCCTTGGAGAGAAGATAGTCATCTAGGTTTAGGGGTATGGTTTAAGGAAACGATTCTAATCTTTCCTAAGTTTCAAATGATTAGAAGGTCATGTCAATAGATTGAGAGTTGAAGGAAAGGGCGAGTAACTCGAGACAAGGTTGTATTCGCATGGCTTGGTTAATGGCTAGCTACACCCGTGTATATACAAATATCATGGTTATAGGGGAATAGTTCGTGTAGATTTATCAAGTACGGGCATTTTATCTTTCTAAAATAAGTGAAAGACAAAAACAATAAAGTGTTCAAGAAGATGTTATCGAATATGAAAACATGATTCAAAGGCAACTGAATAATTCAAAAGAGAATTGTCAAGGTAGTCGCGGATGATATCCTAGAGGGCATGCATATTTGTTTAACTATATCTCAATCCACGTAGAGTAAGAAGAGCGAACCAAGTGCACTAGATTGATTAGACCATAGTACACCGGTTCTGATTACAACATGTTAGTGGAGGCCTCCAATAAATATTGTCCTTGATCAAGCTTGATAAAAGAATAAGCTTGCAAAAAGTAGGCTATAATAGCGGCATTAGTAAAGCTACTCCAAAAATATAAGTGCACGAGATAATGATGTCAGAAAAATAGAAATAGCTCAAGTTCCTTAAGAATCTAAGTCTTGTCCGGTGTTTGTGCCTATACAATCGTCCTACTATATTATTGTCTAAGGCTTTAGTCGACTAGATGGGCTAGAGACTTCTAGATGAACATATTAGTATTCTATTTAATGGGTCATAGATCAAAGGGGGTGCTAGGTTGTGGAGTATTCTATCTAAATTACAAGAGTTAAACTAGTAGTGTGATGGGACAATGGAACATGTCTACCTATTATGAGTTACATTTCTAATCTCTATCAAGCACGAATGAAGGATAAGAATTACGATAGAAGGGATCAAGCAAGATACAATCAAGGAGTCAAGTGAGAGTTCGAAAATGGAATCAAAGAAGGAGAAAGTATGAAGACGAGATCCTAGACTCTAATTCTATATGCAGGCTTGCTTGGTACGATAAAGTAACCAAACAATTTATCGTTGACCTGTATGGGCTACCATAAAAATATGTAACGCCCCAGTTCCAAAATATGTAGGACTAGGTACGTAGACATGCCAGCCGGATAATAAATATACATAAGCTATAAATTGCAGTAAAACCACGACAATTAATCTCATCCACAAAATAAAGATAAAGCTTGCATAGAATTAAGTAAGAATTTGTCTTTGTACATGACGTTGGGCGGAGACAAATCCACTACCAACTAATAGGAGAAGTAATACATAAACAAAAAATGATTTGGCAAGAGTAGCACGGACGATCCAAGAGCAGTCATCTTTAAAGGAATGGAGAAGATCACAACCTTGGCTAAAACACCTGCAAATGTCAAGAACACACACACACCTGGAGGAATCACCAGGTCCTCAGAAAGACGTAACAAGATACAGGAAGAACATACCATAAATAGAATATAAACTGCTCAATAATAAGTCGAATCAGATCATAACATGGTACAATACTTCACCCTTGAATTAGCGTACCATCCCCCCAACCAAACAAGGACAGTAGATAGCACCCTAATTCATAATGTAGTATCTTTCTATGCCATGAATCCAATATAGTATCTGGACCACAACATGGTTCAGTACCTTCTCATCGAAGCAGTGAACCACACCTACAACCAAACAAGGAAAAGGTGTGGCAAACTAGTCCGTGACAAGTAATTGTTCCAAGCCGTGGCCAAATATAAGTACCCAAACCAAAAGTACCTATACCTAATGGATAAGGTAGCCTAACTGTCCTAAGTGTATGTAGTTAAGAACAAATCTCCAATGCATGGGTCTCTGGCTAAAATGGGATTGGTATGGTTCCCTCTCTGGGCACCAGGGGCCCAGTAATAATGTAAGAGCATAATGTTTCGCAGAACGTCAGCGGCCGCCAGTAAAATAAACAGTCGTCAACCCGCATCTCCGGCGGAGCGTACGGTCACAAGAATAAAGTGCATAGTAGTCCATAAACTAAGAAAATGTCCTCCCCACCCATGCCTATATGTTGTCTTCATAACACATAACCGCTATTAACCGTTAAGTCAGACTAACCATACAAAGCACTATTAGTCGTTAACCCAATCGCATGGCTTATACGTACCGGTGGTAAGCCAGCTATGCATGTCCGAGTTCTATATACGACTCACGACTTCATGGTACAAATGTGTCAAGGCTTATGAATGCAACACAAACGAGGGTGGTCCCTTAAATCTAGGGTTAATATGCATAAAAATATAAGTAACAAGAAATATAACTAAACAATATAATTTTATCTAATTATGACAATATAGCACAGTTTATTTTGCAGAAAATAAATAAATAATAATACATGCATAATATGAACTAAAGTAAATTGACAGCAAATGGCAAGGTATCGTGCCTGGTAGTGACTCCTGGTGTGGTGCGATGATCAAAAGGGCACGAAATATGACTTTAGTGTTACAAATATGCAGGACGGCCTCCGATGATGGCATGGACTGTTCCATCGAGTCCAAAATAGTCAAATTATTTAGGGACAATATAAAGAAGTCCAGATTCGAAAGGGAGTATGGATATGATGGTCAAGAATCGGTAGTGATGGATTTGGTGGAAATAATACATATACTATTTTTAAGAGATATTCATCATACTTGCAAACTATATTTATTAGTTAAAATAGTTTTTAGATAGAAAAAATATATAAAAATCGTTTTTAGGCAAGACTCTAATTTTGTCAAAATAGAATATTTGGATAGAAAGCTATGTTTCTATTATTTGAAAATATATTGGCAACCAAGAAAAGTTATTTTAAGACGAAACTATAAATTTTGTTAATTATATTTATGTTTAGATAATACATAAAATCTAGAAAAACTTTAATGCTAAAACTAGATTTTGGCAAGGTATAATTTTTGGTGAATGCTATCTTTGAAAACGGTTAAAAAGTAATATTTTCATAAAAATTTCTAGGAAAAATAATATTATCAAATAAATAGTTTTAACAATAACAATAACAATAACAATAACAACAATCATAATAATAATAGTAATAATTATTATTATTTATTCAAAAAATCTAAAACCTAAAACAATTTGGAGCAAAAACTTATTACTAATATCTTAGGAATATATATAATCTCATATTTTAGGTAGAAATCTATATTATACAAATAGCTAGAAATATTATGAACATATTTAAAAGTCTAAATCAAAGTTTAAAATTCCATGTAGGCACAAAACCCAATTTTTTTTTTGCTACAAAATAATTTCTAGAAAATTATTTGATATACATATTTGTTAAGAAATAATTAGGATAAATAACTAAATAATGATGCTAATCAATGATTCTAATAATACTATAATACCCTTCAAAATACTTTATGATGTATGTATACATACACTATTAAAAATAACTATACTACATAATAGTAATAAATATACTATGACAAAAAAAAAATTCAGCAGAAGTAACTGATGTTCACTTACACAAATCAAGGACCACGAAATGCTATTAATAAATATAATAATAATAGTGCCCATTATTCCTACTATTCCTAATATGGCAATACCTAAAGGAAGAAAGAGAATTACATTGACCGAAGAATCAAGGGAGGGAGAGAAAAAGAAGGTGCTTACCACAAACGGCTCCAGCGGCTGGGTAGGCAATCATAGCGGCCAGCTGGAGGAAGAAGGGCGGCGGAAGGAGGTGCACACACGGAGGATCCGTGCAATGGCTGGCGGCAAGGAGTAGATGACGACGGATGAGGCGGTAGGGTTCATCGAAGGGCACAACCAGTTGAGGCAAGCGGCCGATCCGGCCACGGAAGGAGGATCGGAGGAGCTGGGTTGCTGGAACGATGCGGGTGCAGAAAGTCGAGTGCGGCAGAGTTCACCGACATCGAGCTGGATCGGGTCGGGTGGTACGGCTCAGAGCTTGGCGGAGGTAAGGGTCCTCCAATTAATTTTTTTGTTGTTGATGGTGGTGGTTGTATTTGGTGGGGTGGATGATGGTGGGGGCTGATGTTGTGCGGCTGGGACTGATTTGCCGGAGGCCACTCAGTTGGACGGATGGTGGCTGGGATGATGAGGGTCGTGGTGGTGGTTTGGGTGTTGGTGATGGTGGTATAGTTTTTGGGGCTGTACGGTGGCAGAAAGAAGGTTCAGCTGGGGTATGGCGGTGCCGCGGTGTGGCAGGCCGGTGGCGGTACAGCTTTTGGTGTTTGGGGTTGTCGAGGGTGGTAGTTCGACTTGGTGAGGGTGCTGGATGATGTTGGAGTTGATGGTGGCAGTGGTGTACTGCGGTGATGATGATTGGTGATGGGGTCTTGTGTGGCGGCAGTGAGGGTCAGAGAGTTGCGAGGGTGCTGGTGGCGATGGTCGCGGCTGTGACGTACTCGGGTGCAGCAGGTTCTACTGGTGGTCTGGCTAGGGGATGGTGTCACAACCCGTACCCACTTTTCGGAACGCTAGAGCGTGAGCAAGCTAGCTACGTATCAAGCGGACTCCAGCCCGACTCGAGTACGTATAAGCTGTCAAGATTCATGGTATCATGGCTAATATAGTAATCTACAGTGTATCTTAATCCACAAGAATGTATAAGACAAGAATGAACAGGTATGGGTCGTGGTCTGCAGCCCACTAGCATATATGGCCGATTAGACTCTAAGAATAATATGAGTCTATAAAGCTAAGCTGATAAGCAGGATATATCATAAAAGTACGAGAATGATAGTAAATCAATAACACTAACAAAATACCTGAATCATGCAAATGAAGTCAACTACCACATGCTCAGCTAACTAACTCTATGCAATCAGCTACCTGAAGAGATCATTAGGTCCTCAGAGGACTAGCAAGATACATAAAACATGCCTACTAATATGACAGTAAATAACATGTATGGAGGATAAGAACATTGCAAGAAGAACATCTAAGGACGATGAGTCGTGTGGAAATGTAATACTTGACTTGGCTAACTATCAATTGAAACTCATATAGCTTGTAGAACAATGCAAGATACTCCCAATCTATAGTATGTTTCAATTAAAGTACAAAGCAAGATACTCTCAGTCGAGAATAGCCAATTCTAGTATCGATCCTCTCTCCTAAAGGATACAAGGTCAAGTAGACTACTACAAATCGTAGTACAATGTAAGATACTCCCAATTTATAGTATCGTAAGTCAAGTCAACCAATCAATCAATATATGCTATAGGTCGTAGTACAATGCAAGATACTCCCAATCTATAGTATGTCTCAACGGTAGTACAATGCAAGATACTCCCAGTCAAGAATGGTCAAGTCAAAAACAAGATATAGAAAATGACAACTCAATCACGAGACAAGGTAACACGAAAAGACCAATAATCAAGCAATGTCGAATATCTTATACGTGCACGTAATCTAGAACAAGTAAAACAATCAAGGACAAAACAATCACAATATGGAAATCATGTGACAATGTAAAAAATGAATATAATAGAGAAAAAGAAAAATAATGTAAATACTGTATATGTTTGGCAAGTTATACTTGCCTGTTGTCTGCTGCTGCGGTGCTGTCTGACTAGTGTCCTCAACCGAAAGTGTAGCGGATCCAAGTTGCCATATATAATATATTCTAATCAATACTAACACAAACTAATCTAAGCAATAACAAAGATTCAGATCGTCGCACCACATCAACTAACACTGTGATGTTCATGCCAACAATTCAACAATTACATGGTATTGGATAACGTGCCAATAAACACATATCATGCTACGGTCTAACATGTCGTGAGGGTCTTGTACATCGTGGTATCATACGTACATATAGGCATTTACATGAATTAGATAAGTGTAGTCCTATACGTACGTAAGTACGTCACAATGTCGTAAAGCTCTCAATGGCACTAACCTACACATCGGGCATGCATGTGACCTCTTAAACACGCATCTCGATGTCAAATAAAACTGAAATAATTATGAATTAAATTCTGAAATTATTATTAGTTAGTGAAGAATTACTAAAATAATTACCATTACATGCATAAAGTTTCGTTGCGCATCGACTAGGTGTTCTAGCAACTTAACAACTAGTTTGTGCATGCAAAGTTGCCAACTTTCATAAAAATTCATTTAATATATGAAAATATATTAATTAATATTCTGAAATTTATTATTTAATTTCTGAAATTTAGTTTTTAATAGTAAAAATAGTAACATGCATCAAACTAAGTTTAATATGGTTACCACGTTGTCATGCCTCGGATTTGTGTCATCTAAGAGTAGTTTTGCATATAAAATTAGGGTTTGTCATGTATTGGGATTTCATCATTGCCATCTAATATGTTTATGGGTTCATACAAGCTTTCTCCCATGGAAAAATTAAATACTAAATAGAAGTTAAGGAACTTACGTAATTGTGATTACGACGGAGGCTTTTCTTGCGACACGGACCTTTTGGAGCGCCAAACGGACTCCAAACTTCACGAAACTTGAGGGGGTGCTTTGGGGCTTCACGTAGGGTGTAGAACTTCAGTTTGGATGGGTTTGGGGTGCTATTTTCCAGCGTGTACAGCAGGTGCAACCAGCAGCACTATTTCGGTAAAAAAAAAAAGGGTTTCGACTACTAGTTTAGGGTTTGTCGACTTGTGGGGGCTGTTTTGGTGTGTGGGAATGAGGGGGAAGGAAGTTGAGAAGGAAAGGAAAAGGGGAAGAGTTCATGAAAGAGATGGGGGAGGCTGTAGAGGGGTTGGCCACAAGATGGGAGGAAGTTAGGGTTAGTGTTTTGAGAGGGGAGGCTTGGGCTTCATGTAAGGTGTTGGTTGTTGGGCCCATTAAAGATATTTAATGGGCTTTAACCTATGGTTCAGATCTATGGGATTTGGTTTATCCCTTAGTAAGGCTTTGGGTTCACTTGGGTCAAGTTGTTTGGTCTTGGTTGGATTTGAGTGCAAGTGCACAAGAAGGTTCACTATCGGAGTCTTAAATATGAAGTTTGTTGTCAATTAGTTTGTTGTGCATCTACAAGGCTTTGAGTGTGCAAAATATATATTGTTGAGTAGGGGATTAGTATGGGGTAGTGTACAAGTCTAATAGGAATTGGTTTGAGAGTCAAAGTAGGGTGTTTGGGCTCGGTTGGATTCAACAAGTCAAATAATGGTAGTTTTACGATAACGATGGTTCATGATGTTTGTTAATATTTATTTCATAGGTAAAGACACAAGTATGTATGCATATAATCAAAAGATCCACAAATTTCAAAAAATAGTTGTCATAGTTTTTAGATAAAAATGTCACTTGAATATCAAATAATATTGACACCTATATTATATATATGACAAATACTTACGGAATATATTTAATACATTATTAAATAAGTAACCCATACACACATAAGATATATATATCGACATAGACGTTTTTGGACACACGGCATGACTACATTGCTTGGGTTCGGTTCGGGTCCAATCGGGCTAGTTTGGGTTTGGGTCCGGTCCGAGCTAGTTCGGTCTAACCGGGTCTCCTAAAAGTCAATATGCTTAATAATAAAATTTTAAATTATTTATAGGGTCATGTCACAACTTAGCTTGGTTTTCCTAGTTTGGACACACTTATGATTTGGCCTTCCCTACCATGGCTAATACACTAGTCAAAGCACGCCACTGCACTATCCGTGCCGCGGTTTCTAGTCATCTTGTACTCCATAACTCAACTATGACTTAAAACATTCTACCGTAATAATTAACTAATTAATTATTTATAAAATTCTAAAATTTATCATTTAAATCAAATAAATAATAAAAAAATATTTCAAAATTTTTTGGAAAGGGGAGCTACAAGTCTACCCACCTTAAAAATAATTTCGTCCTCGAAATTCTAATTCATAACTATTACTTAAAATTCAAAAAAGAAAGTCTACCTTAACCTTAATCTCCTTAAATTTTAATCTCTCAAAAATATTTTATAACCTTCTTTAGTCATTTCATAACTCCGAATACATGAGGACTTCTACCCACCTTTGGTTACACTACTCCTCAAAACACAGTCACTAAAATCTTATAATCTTCTAACTAGTTGCTAACAATTCTACCAACAGATATCTAGGGTGTCTGGCATCTATAATCCCTCATATCTATAAACAACCAAATACTAAATCGTCAAGCAATATTATACTATAACTTAAAGAACTTCTGATAAATCCTAGACAGCACGATCGTTCGTCATCTCAAAATAAAAGGGACGAAAATCAATGGTACGGAAAGCAAGGAAGTATAATCGAGAGCAAATATGGAGTTTTCAAGGACGTAAAGAATTTCTAGGAGAATTTTTAAGGCAGTATGGATTGAGATTTCTAAGGTTCAGTCATAGTCGCAGGCTCGTATCAGTACAGTTATGTAACCGATACGATATGTTCTGACCTGCATGGGCCACCACAAAAACTTGTCATGACCCGCACCCGCTTTTTAGGACGCGAGAGCGTGAGCAAGCCATCTACGTATCAAGCAGACTCCAGCCCGACTCGTATACGTATAAGCTATCAAGATTTATGGTATCATGGCTAATATGGTAATCTACAGTGTATCTCAATCCACAAGAATATATAAGACAAGAATGAACAAGTATGGGTCGTGGTCTGTAGCACACTAGCATATATGTCCGATTAGACTCCAAGAATAATATGAGTCTATAAAGCTAAGCTAATAAGCAGGATGTATCATAAAAGCACGAGAAAGATAATAAATCAATAACACTAACAAAATACCTGAATCATGCAAATGAAGTCAACTACCGCATGCTTAACTAACTAACTCCGTACAATCAGCTACCTGAAGAGATCATCAGGTCCTCAGAGGACTAGCAAGATACATAAAATATGCCTACTAATATGACAGTAAATAACTTGTATGGAGGATAAGAACATTGCAAGAAGAACATCTAAGGACGATGAGTCATGTGGAAATGTAATACTTGACTTGGCTAACTATCAATAGAAACTCCTATAGCTTGTAGTATAATGTAAGATACTTCCAATCTATAGTATGTTTCAATTTAAGTACAAAGAAAGATACTCTCAGTCAAGAATAGCCAATTATAGTATCGATCCTCTCTCCTAAAGGATACAAGGTCAAGTAGACTACTACAAATCGTAGTACAATACAAGATACTCCCAATTTATAATATCGTAAGTCAAGTCAACCAATCAATCAATATATGCTATAGGTCGTAGTACAATGCAAGATACTCCCAATCTATAGTATGTCTCAACTGTAGTACAATACAAGATACTCCCAGTCAAGAATGGTCAAGTCAAGAACAAGATATAGAAACTGACAACTCAATCATGAGACAAGGTAACACGAAAAGACCAATAATCAAGCAATATCGAATATCCTATACGTGCACATAATCTGGAACAAGTAAAACAATCAAGGACAAACCAATCACAATATGGAAATCATGTGACAATATGAAAAAGGAATACAAAAGAGAAAGAGAAAAACAATGTAAATACTGTATATGTTCGGCAAGGTATACTTGCCTGCTGTCTGCTGCTGCGGTGCTATATGACTAGTGTCCTCAACCGAAAGTATAGCAGATCCAAGTTGCCCTATATAATATATTCTAATCAATACTAACAAAAACTAATCTAAGCAATAACGAAGGGTAAGATCGTCACACCACATCAACTAACATTGTGATGTTCATGCCAACAATTTAACAGTTACATGGTATTGGATAACGTGCCAATAAACACATACCATGTTACGGTCTAACATATCGTGAGGGTCTTGTACATCATGGTATCATACGTACATATAGGCATTTACATGAATTAGATAAGTGTAGTCCTATACGTACGTAAGTACGTCACATTGTCGTAAAGCTCTCAATGGCACTAACATACACATCGGGCTTGCATGTGACCTCTTAAACACGCATCTCGACGTCAAATAAAACTAAAATAATCATGAATTAAATTCTGAAATTATTATTAGTTAGTGAAGAATTACTAAAATAATTACCACTGCATGCACAAAGTTCCGTTGCGCATCGACTAGGTGTTCTAGCAACTTGACAACTAGTTTGTGCATGCAAAGTTGCCAACTTGTATAAAAACTCATTTAATATATGAAAATATATTAATTAATATTCTGAAATTTATTATTTATTTTCTGAAATTTAGTTTTTAATAGTAAAAATAGCAACATGCATCAAACTAGGTTTAATATGGTTACCACATTGTCATGCCTCGGATTTGTGTCATCTAAGAGTAGTCTTGCATATAAAATTAGGGTTTCTCGTGCATGGGGATTTCATCATTGCCATCTAATTTTTATGGGTTCATACAAGTTTCTCCCATGGAAAAATTAAATACTAAATAGAAGTTAAGGAACTTATGTAATTGTGATTACGACGGAGGCTTTTCTTGCGACACGGACCTTTCGGAGCGCCAAACGGACTCCAAACTTCAAGAAACTTGAGGGGGTGCTTTGGGGCTTCACGTAGGGTGTAGAACTTCAGTTTGGATGGGTTTGGGGTGCTGTTTTCCAGCGTGTACAACAGGTGCAACCAGCAGCACTATTTCGGTAAAAAAAAGGTTTCGACTACTAGTTTAGGGTTTGTCGACTTGTGGGGGCTGTTTTAGTGTGTGAGAATGAGGGGGAAGGAAGTGGAGAAGGAGAGGAAAAGGGGAAAAGGTCATGGAAGAGAGGGGGGAGGCTGTAGAGGGGTTGGCCACAAGATGGGAGGAAGTTAGGGTTAGGGTTTTGAGAGGGGAGGCTTGGGCTTCATGTAAGGAGTTGGTTTTTGGGCCCATTGAAGAGATTTAATGGGCTTTAACCTACAGTTCAGATCTATGGGGTTTGGTTTATCCCTTAGTAAGGCTTTGGGTTCACTTGGGTTAAGTTGTTTAGTCTTGGTTGGATTTGAGTGCAAGTGCACAAGAAGGTTCACTATCGGAGTCTTAAATATGAAGTTTGTTGTCAATTGGTTTATTGTGCATCTACAAGGCTTTAAGTGTGCAAAATATATATTGTTGAGTAGGGGATTAGTGTGGGGTAGTGTACAGGTCTAATAGGAATTGGTTTGAGAGTCAAAGTAGGGTGTTTGGGCTCGGTTGGATTCAACAAGTCAAATAATGGTAGTTTTACGAATGTTTGTTAATATTTATTTCATAGGTAAAGATGCAAGTATGTGTGCATATAATCAAAAGATCCACAAAATTCAAAAAATTGTTGTCATAGTTTTTAGATAAAAATGTCACTTGAATATCAAATAATATTGACACCTATATTATATATATGACAAATACTTATGGAATATATTTAATACATTATTAAATAAGTACCCCATACACACATAAGATATATAATATTGACATAGACATTTTTGGACACACTGCATGACTACATTGGCTTGGGTTCAGTTCGGGTCCAATCGGGCTAGTTTGGGTTTGGGTCAGGTCCGAGCTAGTTCAGTCTAATCGGGTCTCCTAAAAGTCAATATGCTTAATAATAAAATTTTAAATTATTTATAGGGTCATGTCACAACTTAGCTTGGTTTTCCTAGTTCGAACACACTTATGATTTGGCCTTCCCTACCATGGCTAATACACTAGTCAAAGCATGCCACTGCACTATCCGTGCCACGGTTTCTAGTCATCTTGTACTCCATAACTCAACTATGACTTAAAATATTCTACCATAATAATTAACTAATTAATTATTTAAAAAAAAATCTAAAACTTACCATTTAAATCAAATAAATAAAAAAAATATTTCAAAAATTTCTGGAAAGGGAAGCTACATTTGGCGAGGTCGAGGAGTGGCAGGGAGCAGCGGCGACTAGACTAGGGCTAGGATTATGGACTGTATGTTTTCCGTGTCGGGGTTGTCGACACTGAGGAGAAAAGTGGACACTCGGGGTCGGACCTGAGGCCGTCACGGTTGACACGAGAAAAGTGGACACCGATACGGTACTCGCATATTTATGAAGAAATTTGTGGATTAATTATGTGGAGAAAAACCATTGGGAGGCTCCCCTATATGTAGGGGGTAGAAACTCCTAGTTCGATAAGGATTAGGAAAAATTATATCACGCTAGATAATTCACTATTAATTCAAAACAAATCAAAATTAGTCCAATCATATCCAAATTCTTATTTAAATCTTTGACAAAATCTTACCTTCAATCAAAATCAATAGATCAAATCATTTTTTTAAAAATTGCCATAACTAATGAAACACTAATTCCATAAGTTTTAAAATATCTTTATGATAAATAATAATAATAATAATTAATTTCAAAAATCATAATAAGTATTTAAATATTAATAGGAAATAACTTCAAAATACCTTTTTAATAAACTAAGATAAAAAATAAAAATAATCTTGAAAATTCAAAATATATAAGTTTAATGTACCTCGAATACTAGTATTTTATATAAAATGTTATTATTCTAAATTATTACTTATAAATAAAAATAGCCTTTCAAAATAAATAGGGTTTTGGCAAAATACTGTGACATATTTATTACTCAAGAAAAAATATTTCTCTCTTATATTTTTGAAAATATGCTTATTTTATATATAAAATCTATAATAAAACCTTCTTAAGAAAATATATTTCGTATTCGCACTCGACGCATAAATACACAAAAATAAAATTCAATACCAAATTTAATTAATTATAAATAGTTGTAGTAAAATTTAGGGGGTTTACACGTCCTACTAGTGTCCCTCCTACCCGTACCATCGATTAGCTTTTTGATTGATTCGAGGCTTGCTATATTTTCGAGGATGAGAGCTATCAGGCAGATCACATGCGTTAACGAAACACTGACTATCATATGACATACCAATTCTAGACTCCGCAGAATGATATTGTTGACATTCAATGGACCCTGGCTCAACATCCTACTGGTTCCACTCTGATTCTTTGCCATCCAGACTTCGAAAGACCCCGGCTCGACGCTACTTCGACCCCACCCCAATATACATTGGCCCTGGTCGTTCTGATGACACTGGCGATGATGCAAGTTGATGAGAGCGTTAGTCTTTTTGGTTATGTATCTGATGACGATGATGATTATGTAGTACTTTTTAGTTGATTTTATGTTTTATGCACTAGCTATGGTAAATTCTCTTTCAAATTTCAATATTTCACGAGTTTATGTACTTACATGTCTATGCTATTGAGTTTTAGTGATTTCTACCATTTTTACTTATGCAGTTAGACATATTATTGTTGGCCATATTTATTTCTCTATCTTTTTGGTATGATCATGTCTTCTTTCTTATGTTATTTATGCTCACAATTTGTGAAGGAGCTTCCATTTTGTATAAATGACAAAGGGGAAGAAGAGTGTAATATACCAAAAGCAGCAACAAATGTGCCAAGTACCAACAAGAGGTATAATTTTTTTCAAGTTATTTTTTGATATTATTTGGTATAAACTCAAAGTTTGTCAATTATCAAAATGGGGGAGATTGTTGGCCCATTGGTCATAGTCACGCCTGATTTTGATAATCAACATAAACTTTGGTCGGTACATAAATAATATATTACAGGTACAAGAACAGAACGTCTACTTCCACCAAGCTACTACTCGTCGTCTTCGTCATACAAAAACTACATATGCAGATCAAGATGTGTTTTCTTATTATATTTTGTACTTTTTCTTTTATTGAGTCTAGGAAGAATATAAGGTTGATTGGATTGGCAACTAGCTTTCTAAACTCCACATTCAAAAGCCTACCTATATACCTGATCTTATATTCAATCCTATATCAAACCCATATCCAATAGCAATACAAAAAGCCCATACATTATCTGAACATATATTTATATTAGAACTCTATGAGAACTCTACCCGAGTTCAACCGAAGTTCGGCCCAAACTCTGCCTGAGTTCTTCTTGTTAGTTTCTAGAAAAGTTTATTCTTCCTGAATATCTGTTACCACTTTTCCAATTTCAAAATTTATGGACCTGAACTCATCCCGAGTTCTGCCCCAAAAAATGCTATAATAGAGGAGAACTTTCCATTTCAAATCATTCATTCATTCCTCTCTTCTCTCTATTTAAAAGCATCCCGAGCTATTCACTTTCATATCTAGCCTTTAATGACCCCTAGCCAAGCCAAGTGTTATTCCGTTTCAATCTAGAGTTTGGTTGTTCGAGTTGTAAAGAAGGCTATCCGAAATGTTCCAGCTTTCAAGTTTGCCGTATTTGAAGTTGTGTGTCCTTCGTATAAAAACTCATGATTCTAAGAAGATGCAAGCGCTCGGTTAATGCTTATGCCATAGTGGATAAATATCGAGCAAGACTACTCGATACTGGACTAGTCCTTTCAGAAGAAAAACAGTATACATCGTTGTGTCATGAGTTTGCTTTTATGATGCTTTTTACTCTCTACATTTAAATTTCTAGTTTTCTTATTACTTTATACCTGTGATACTGCTTAGATTAATTAGTGATTATATTTCTGCTGTACACACACACTCTATTCACCCACCTTTAGATGTGCTCAACGTTCCTATAGTGGCAACTCCTTCTCTACTACTATAGCTCCATAGATAAAACCATCCCTCTGCTCAGCTGGCCATCTAACAAACTCAAACTCTGGATCTCCTGGCAGACTGAACAAAACTCTACCTCTGCTACAATCTATACTAGTATGGTTCCTACTCAACCAATCCATCTCGAGTACAATATCATAGCTCGGAAGTGACATTACGAGTAAATACGCACTCAATTCCTGGCCTCTAGAAAAACTCTTTGCCTCTTACAAATATCACTAACCAGTATAATGCCTCCTCCGGTCATGATCTTGCAAGTCCTACGCAAAGGTTCAGCAACAATATGATGCCTAAGAGCAAAAGATATAGATACAAAGCTATGTATAGCACCAAAGTCGAATAACGCTAAAACATAAAAGGAATCAAGAAGAACAGGACCTGTAATGACGTCTCTGACGAGCTTGGTATCCTCGATCATCATAGCAAATGCTCTGCCCTAAGGTGCACCCTTTATTGCTGGTACTGAGCAAAACATTGTTGTTGGGTCTGAAGTGGAGGACCCTCGGCTATACTACAAGTTCTGCAGGTGCTCTCCCGGGAGGTGCTCTAGCTGGTCCTCTACGAGCTAGACAATCCCTCAACTTATGATCGGGTGACCCATAAAAAAGGGACACACCTAATCTTTTTTGGTAGACCTCTCTGGTGTGTCTTGGCTTTCTAGAAAATGCATACTGAATGGCCTCATGTGCCTGCCTCTGTGGCTGCCTTCGTACCTGCTGGACAAGAGCACGAACCAGTACTTGGTGCTACTGGTGATGATGTTGGAATGGCCTCTGCTGGATATGGGGATGCTTGGCCGATTCCGTACTGCCACTTGCATCACCCAAAACATCAGTGGCTCTCTTGGGTATGAGGTCTAAGTCCTCCTTAACAATCTGAGCATCCATTAATATGTCCACAAATCTAGCTTTGTGACACCCGGAAGTGCGTGACCTGACCTCCCTGATCAGACCCTTCCTGAATTTTTGGGCCCGATCTTCTAGGTCCCGAGCCATGGTCACCGCAAAATAGCTCAAGCTACAGAACTCAATGGCATACTCATCAATAGACATGCTTTCCTGGACTAAGTCATGAAACTGACTCTCTAGAGCTTCCAGAGCCACGTCAGAAAATAACTTTTCCTTGAAAAGCCTTTTAAAGTCCTCCCAAGTAAGTCCTGGCACTGTAAATCTGGGTTCCATGCGATACCAAGTGTGATCAATATCAAACAACTGACTGTCGGCTGCCTCGATCTGCAAGCTCACAGGAATCTGAGCCAAATGTAGTATCCTCTCAATATCCTCCAACCAGTCATCTGCGTAGAGTATCGCATCGGTACCCTTGAACTCTCGAGGCGACATCCTTTTGAATTCCACTTTGGTACTTGGCCTTGGCTGCTGCTTGTAGGACCGTTGAGCACCTCTAGAGGGGGGGTGAATAGAGTGAGTGTGAGTGCAGCGGAATAAATCACCACTTAAAAATTAATGGCAGATAACTATGACAGTGAATAAAGAGACAATAAATAAATGTAGCAAGAGATCAGATAATCAAACTCAGTAAACACCGGGTTTCCTACTTGGAGGACTAATCCAGTCGCAGGTACTCTTGCCTGCTGTTAATCCACTATTCACAAGCTAATTGAGAGCTTGCAGTCTCTTTACAATACCGTGCTTGGTGACAAGTGCACGACCAACTTCACAACACCATGCTTGGTGACGAGCGCACGACTGCCACCTAAAACATAGATGATTTTTGAACTTGAACGACCTCTTTACAACTCTGAGAACCAAAGAACTCTAAATCGAATCGATATTACTGGCTTTGGCTAAGAGATGTATATGTTGAGTATGAAAGCTTTTAGAACACTGAAAAATACTTTAGGAATAGATAAAGAGAAGAAATAATGAGTAATTTGAGAAGGAAAATTTCTTTTCTATTTATAGGTGTTTTTGAGATCTGAACTCGGGCAAAGTTCGGTTGGCGTTCGGATGCAAAGATTTCACAAACGAACGTTGCATTCAGATTGGAGGTAACAGTATTTAAATTTGAAACGACCGAACTCGGTCCGAACTCAGACCGAACTCGGCCTGAATTCTGTCTAAGTTCATCTAGTAATGTTTTGTCAAATTCTGTTGCATAGGATAAATAAAACTTTTGGTAAGTGGACTTTGAATGAATGGGTAGGATTTATAGACGAGTGGACGGTGAATAACCTAAGCCAGTAATACTCAGTCGATTTTACAATTTGTATCCTAGACTCAATAAAGGATAAAATACATAATAAATTGTAAAATTACTCAGACTAATTACAGTGCATAAGTACTTCGGGATGATGATTCTCATGCTTGCTGATGTTGTAGTACACTCTCTGATATTGAATTTACTTGACCTGAAATGTTAGCAGTAGTTTGTATATTTTGTGTATTGACTTAAGTCATTTGTTGATTTATCAAAAACGGGTGTGACCATTTGGTAATGGGCCAACAATCTTTCCTATTTTGATAATTGACAAACTTTAGTCTATACCAAAATATATCTAATAACTTAAAATAAAAATACCTGATTTGTTCTTTCAATAAACCAGTTGATTTTGTTTTTGCTATTTCTCCCCCTTTGTCATGTTCAAAATATTTTGGCTCCCCCATAATGTGTGAAGCCAACAATGCATACCAAAAGACAAAGAAATTACATATCCATATATAACAAGTCGTAGCAAAAGTAAACTAGAAGTAGCAGTGAGAAAAGAAATAACTGAAATCTCATAATATCACTAGAATAAGATGCAACTAACATAAACTGCATAAGTCATAAGTCATAAGTTTATGACTATCAAAAAGAGTGTAATAAAAAGTCTAACTTGAAAGTTTAGACTGGTACATCATAAAAGAAACTACATAGATCATCATCTAGCAACAACATCCAAAAACTACTAACTGTAGTCCCATATCACAATGACGTATCATCACCTCCAGGAGCATCCGGTGGAAAGTAATGTAGAAACGAATTCGTAAAGCAGAATACTCTAGGGGGTGAATAGAGTAGGCAGCGGAATATTGCTAATTAAAAACTCGTTAGCAGTTAGATCACAGAAATAATAATAATCAAAAAATAAATAACTGTAATGAAAAAGAGTGATCAGAAGGCAAACGCAAACACAGAGATTTATACTGGTTTCCCTCTTGTAAGGACTAGTCCAGTCGGAAGAACTCTAGCTTCTAGTTGAATCCACTATTGGAAAATCTCGCAAGTTTTCATACGAAGTCCTTGCAACTTCTACAGACACGAGCTTTGATACGAAGAACTCGACCAACTTCAGTTTTGAAGAGTCTTTCTTCAATCAAGCCTCTGATTACAATTTCTCTGAAATCTTCTAGACCGCATCGTACTGGCAAATCGACTAGAGGATTGTAACTGGCTTGGAATTTGAAAATGGAAGCTTTTAAAAACTCTTTGGAAGAAAAGTAAGTTTTAGAAGAGAAGAGATGAAAGTAAATTTGTATGTTTGAAATGATCAGAATTCCTCTCTATTTATAGTTTTTCCAAAGGCAGAACTCTGGCAGAATTCGGGCAGAACTCTTCGTAACCGCAACTAAAGGTAGACCAAGATCAAAAATCAAACATTAATATAACGTTCACCATGGCCGAACTCTGGCCGAGTTCTGTCAGGATTTGGTCAGGTTGATTTCGTGAAAATAATTTTTGGCTTTTTAAAAAACCGTCAGAAGCTTTTTGTAAAATAGAAGTTTTTCAAAAACATAGGTCATTTAAAAAAGATAGGTCAGTTTTGAAAAATGATTTCGGATAACCTATTTGCCAGTACGACTTGGTATACAATATATTCTTAGACTCAATAAAATAAAAATGATATTGCTTTAGGGAAATACAATTTTGAGTGGCAAACAGATCGTCTTGAACTAAGTCTTGAACTGAGTAGATATCCAATCTTTGATTAGTGTCCAAAACGTCGTTAGTAAACATCTGAATTGATTCGTATATAGAGACAGAGTTTGAACAATTATTAAAATCAGGTTCGACCATGACCAATGACCCAACAATCTCCTCCATTTTGATAATTGACAAACCTTGACAGATATAACATCTTTGATCTTGATCAATTCAAAAGTGTACCGAATGTATCGAGATATAAAATGTAAAAATTGTTCATAACCTGTATCCATGAAGATGTTAGATCTTGTTTCTTCCCCGTTGTCACTTAGCAAAATAATTGCAAAAAAGAAAGCTCCTCCGCAATAAATGCATAAGTAACAATCAGTGAAGAAACACAAAAAAATGAATAAAGACATTCAATACAGGCATGGTATAAACATTTATAGAAAAATAAGATAAACATATATGGTATAAACAACACAGGCATGGTAGTTGTCATAGGCAGTTTATATGGTAGCATAAAGAAAGATAATGCTATAATAAAGCTGAAACAAATAAAGTGTTAAACTGAATAATAAACTAAACTGAGTCATATGCCAAATTGAGGCATAAAAATGTGTCTATCAAATGTCACAAATCATAAAAAAAGTACTGATACTATCTAGGAATGTCGGAGCATTTTCAAGTAAACATAAGAGAAAGTCATCAGTCTCAAAAAGTAGCAACTCAAAAATCATCCTCATCCTCATCATCATCGGCTGCAGTACCAGCATGTCCAGGTGGACCAGCTCCAGAAGTATATGGAGTAGCACTAGAAGTACGATACCAATCGTAAGTGTTCCCTGGCTGGAACAGAAAGTGGACCACCTCATCATCAATGCGGTAGCCAGATACAGAAGGGTCTCTAGGAAGAGAGCTAGCAGAGTGACCCGTCTGTGCAAATCTAAGATCGGCAAAGGAGTTGGCAATAGCCTGGAACCGAGTCACATCACGGAACTCATGTTCCCTGGAAGTGTCAACGAAGAATGTCTGCAAATCTGATAGATGCTGGTGAATACCCTCAAAGGTCATAGGATAAGACTGAGGAGGACCAAGTGCAGTAGGAGCAGGTAAAGTAGGAGCAGGTGTAGGAGGTAGAGGAGCAGTGGCAATGCTGCGACGAGAAATCTTGAGGAACTTGGGCTCAGGGTCCAGAGCACAAGTAGATAAGTCAATATCAAATCGCTGAAAGATGCATGGGATGATCATCGCATAAGAGAGGTTGAGATCTCTTCCGCGACATCTATCCATCATCTTAATGATAGTCTTAGGGGCAGAAAAAGGAATCCCCTTAAGAATGTGATATAAAGCAGAAAGTTCGAGTACAGTGATATCATCTTTTGAAGTAGATTTTGGAAGAAGAGTGGAATAGATGATGCAATGTAATTCGTAGTTAAACAAGTTCAAGTTATTGGCCTTGAACTTTCCAGGACGAGTACATGCGGGCGCACAAAGCTCATTCTTGAAACTAATGAGGGTCGTGCCCTCGGGGAAATCAAAGTCAGTGATGTCATCGAGCGGGGCACCTTCGTTTGGAAGACAAAGGATTTCTGCTAGCGATTCATCATTGAACTCGATATCTATTCCGCCGACACGAGTTCTCGCGGTAAAAGTGTCTAACACGAAGTTACAGTAAAACAATCTAATGGCATTAGTGGCAATAGGGAATTGTAAAGTAGCAAAGTGATGTAACCCTAATGCCTCAAAGTAAGGACGGTGGTCAGGAAATACAGTCCACTTGATCGAAGATCCTATACATATAGTACGCATAATAAAGTCGGCATACCAAAGTAATGCTTGGTCAGGAGTTTTGAAATAAAACTCATTCGATGTACCGTCATCCGATTGGATCAGAGAAAAGAGGAAATTCGTATGCGGATCAGAAGACGATGCCTCTTCACTGGCATGGGTCTTCTTCCTCTTGAAAGGATTGAATCCCTTAGGCATTCTATTCCAAAAACTAGAAACCCTAAAAATTTGAAAGTGGAGGAGAGAAGGAATTATACCTTCTGAGAATCAAGTATGCTGTAGAGAACACGATTCTCCTTACGAATCCAAATTTTGGACGAAGATCTCCACGTAGATTGAAAGAAGGAAGGTGGAGAAGAACTAGGGTTTCGGGCGACTGCTGCTGCTGTTGAAGTGTTTTTGGAAGAGATGAAGAAGATGGGGGCCTCGGGTTCTGACTAAAATATATATACCCAGCCGAACTCTGGCCGAATTCGGACCAAACTCGGACCGAATTCGCCAAGGGTTCTCCTGGTTATATAAAGAAAATTTTGTGGGCCACACCTTTTTCATAAAATCATTTCAAATATTTAATTCAAAGTTTAGTAATTTTAAATTTCAAATAATATAAATAATATTAATTTATAAATTAATATTCTTTACTCAGCGTCTATTTTAGATTAGCTGTAGGAGTACTGTCCCAGCTAACGGAGGTTCATCGGGGAACTCTTAAATACCGCTTCGCTTCGACCGTAGTGGTGATGACAGACAGACTCTTTTTAGGCTTGTCTCAAAAACAGTTATTGAGTATTGAATAAATTAATTAATAAAACAAAATTAATTAATATTATTGATATTTAAAATTCCTAATTCTTGACGTAACTAATTGAAACGATCTTTCGCTAGAGGTTTTGTGAGTATGTCAGCTAATTGATTCTGTGTGTCTATGTATACAAGGTCTATATCTCCATTTTGTTGATGATCTCTAAGAAAGTGATGTCGAATCTCGATTTGCTTAGTACGAGAATGACATACTGGATTCTTAGTCAAATTAATAGAACTAGTGTTATCACAGAAAATGGGTATGTGTGTAAAATGCAATCCATAGTCTTCTAAACTTTGCTTCATCCACAAAATTTGTGCACAACAACGTCCTACGGCGATATACTCAGCCTCGGTTGTTGATAATGCAACAGAATTTTACTTTTTGCTAAACCAAGAGACTAGAGCTTTTCCTAGAAAATGACATATGCCGCTGGTACTTTTTTTTATCTACTTTGCATCCGACAAAATTAGCATCAGAATAACCGGTTAGGTCAAATGACATGGTTTTGGGATACCATAAGCCAACCGAAGAAGTGTCTTTAAGGTATCGGAAGATACGCTTAACTGCGCACAGATGTGATTCCTTAGGATTGGCTTGAAAACGTGCACACAAGCGAACACTAAACATAATGTCTGGTCGACTAGCAGTTAAATATAGTAAGCTATCGATCATACCTCGATACTTACGTATGTCGACGGGTTTGCCTTGTTCATCAATATCAAGCTTGGTTGAAGTTGCCATTGGAGTGCTAAGTGGCTTGACTGTTTCCAGGTCGAACTTATTTAATAGATCCTTTATGTACTTTGCTTGATTTATGAACATTCCATTGTTGGTTTGTTTGATTTATAGTTCGAGAAAGAATTTCAGCTCTCCCATCATGCTCATGTCAAACTCATTCTGCATACACTTTGAAATTTTTTGACAAAGAGATTCATCAGTAGATCCAAAAATAATATCATCTACATAGACTTGAATCAAAAGAATATTGTTATTCAAAGATTTTATAAATAATGTAGTATCAACCTTTCCCTTTGAAAAACCGTTGTCAAGTAAAAAATAGCTTAGACCATCGTACCAAGTACGAGGGGCTTGTTTCAAACCGTATAAGGCTTTCTTCAACTTGAAAATATAATCAGGATATTTAAAATCAGTAAAACTGGGAGGTTGAGTTACATAAACTTCTTTTTTTATAAAACTATTTAAAAATATGCTTTTGACATCCATTTGAAATAACTTAAAATTATGAAAACATGCAAATTCACATAACATATGAATGGATTCTAATCTCGCAACTGGGGCATAAGTCTCATCGTAGTCGATATCTTCTTCTTGATTGTATCCTTGAGCTACGAGTCGAGCCTTATTACGAGTCACTAAACCATTCTCTTTCAGTTTGTTTCGTAATACCCAATGGGTGCCAATGGTCGGATGATCAATGGGCTTGGGAACAAGTTCTCGAACTTGATTCCGTTCGAATTAGTTTAATTCCTCTTGCTTAGCATCTAACCAAAAATTATCACTACATGCTTCTTCAATATTTTTGGGTTCAAGCTGTGAAATAAAAGCAACGCAAGAAGCTATATCTTTACTGGAGGAACGAGTACTTACACCCTTGGTAATCTCACCAATTACCAAGTCCTTTAGATGATCTGCCAAGAATCTCATCTCTTTTGGCATATCCTCAGTATTGCTGGTTCCTGCTTCTTTGCTTAAAGTTTTGCATCTTTGTGTGAAGGTTTTGCAGTAGCTGTACTTGGTGTGATTACGTCTTCATTGTCGTTATCGTCTAAGTGTTGATTTAGCTCATCAAACTTGACATTAATTGATTCTTCGATGATCATGGTTCTTTTGTTGAAGACTCTGTACCCTTTGCTCTTTGCTGCATAACCTAAAAATATACCTTTATCGGCCTTTTCAACAAATTTACTCAGATTGTCTTTATTATTAAGAATAAAGCATTTACAACCAAAAATCTTAAAATATGAAACAGTGGGTGTTCTATCAAACCATAGTTCATAGGGAGTCTTCTTCGATATAGGTCAAATTAGAACCCTATTGAGAATATAGCACGCTATATTGACAGCTTCAGCCCAAAAGTATATGGATAGACTAAACTGGTTTAACATTACTCTAGCCATTTCAGATAGAGTCCTGTTCTTACGTTCCACAACTCCATTTTGTTGTGGAGTCCTAGGGCAAGAGATTCATGCAAATAACCGTATGTGTCACAAAATTGCTTGAACTCTGCATTCTTAAATTTGCCGCCATGATCACTAGGAATGCAAGTAATCATGAATCCTTTTTCATTCTGTACTTTCTTGTAAAAGGTGACGAGTTCTGATAATGCATCGTTCTTGCGTGCAAGAAAATATACCCATGTATATCTAGAAAAATCATCTACAATGACAAATGCATATAACTTACCACCTAGACTAGCAATTCTACTAGGTCCAAATAAGTCTATATGCAACAATTGTAGAGGTCTAGTGGTACTTACAGCGTTCTTGGATTTAAATACGGATCGGGTAGCTTTGTTCTTTTTACATTCACTACATACCATATCCTTCTTGAAAGATATGTCCGGTAAGCCATGTACCAACTTCTTTATAGATAGTTTTGAGATTGTATCCATGTTTGCATGACCGAGTCTCATATGCCATAGTTGACTCTCAATGCTTTGGCCATCAAACATCTACCTGCTTTTTTAGCATCGTCTAACAGATAGAAAACATATATGTTGTCTTCCCTGATACCTTCAAAGATAGTACTACCAGTTGAACTATCAACTATAGTACATTTGTCTGACGAAGTTAATGGCATAACCATGATCAGCTAAATGGCTTATGCTGAGCAGATTATGTTTTAACTCGGTAACTAGATAGACATCTTGAATCACAGGATAGGAAGCCTTACCAATGTCACCGATAACGATTATATACCCTATTAAATTAATATCGAAGGAGACGTATCCTTCTTTATTCTTCTTCGACAGTGTTGCGAATAATGAGGCATCATCGGTCATGTGTCGTGAGCAACCGCTGTCGAGGATCCATTTGCTCCTAGCATGTGAAGGGCGTTTCACCTACAAAACAATTTGCTGATGAAACTCTTGGTACCCATTTCTTGTAGGTTCCTGACTGGTTAATTTTGGTATCCATGTATAAACATTTAAATCTACTAACTTTATGATTCTACATGCAGAGGATATATGATCAATGAGGCCACAAAAATGACCTTTTGCATGTTGAGTGTTGAAAGTTGTATAAGGTGCATGATTGGTAGGTTTTGGTTTTCTAGTATAGAAAAATGTATGTCTATTAGTCTTCTTGGGCATAGGTTTGGTATGGTTTGGTCTGACAGTGTTTGGTTTGGGTGTGTTCTGATGATTCGGTAATTGACACGTGTTAGAATATGAAGCAGTAACTTCAGACCATTTTCCTAAACTAATTTCCAACTTTTTGGAGGTGTCATATAATCTAGTGTTGTCAGATGTAAGTGTTTCTATTCTGACTTATGCACATTGGAGACTCTTTCTCTCCTTAGATAGGTCTTCCTTTAGCTGGATGATGGTTTGGTCTTTTTCTTCGGATAACTTGATAGTCTCGTGTAACAATAGCTTCATAGATGAAAACTCACCAGACGCAATTGAAGATTCATTATTTCTAACATCATCTAGTTGGTCGGTAAGTCTTCCTATCTCACCTTTGTACTCTTTGAGTACCTTCTTAGAGGTTTCATATTTACTATGTAGTTTCTTGTAATCATTTAACAGGTCACAGAAAGCCTCTCCTAGTTGCACAAGGGTAAAATCATTATAAGGATCAAATAGAGGATTAGTGATTACCTGATCGCAAGCCATCAAGCATACATTTACAGCATCATCTGATTGTTCGTCTTCTGAATCGCTAGCTTCGCTTTCATGCCATATGCATGTGTTGGCATACTTTCTTGATGTAGATCTTTTCAGGTAGCCTTTGTCATATTTGCTGTTTTTTTTTGTTGATGATGATGCTGTTGGACAATCTTTTTTCATGTGTCCCTTCTTCTTACATCCGTAGCAAATAGGATCTTCTTCGTTGTTGTTGTTGTTGCTATCTTTTGTTCTCCTGTTAAATCTCATGAACTTCTTGAATTTTCTTACCAGAAGAGCTTGATCTTCAGAGTCAGAGTCGCTGTCGTCAGAATCATCTTCGACAGTTCTTCTATGTTGAGCCTTGAGAGCGATCGACTTTTCTGACTTCTCCTTTGGTGTAGCGTCTTCAAAGTCTTAAAGTTCTAACTCGTGAGTGAGTAGCTTACCCATGAGTGTTTCCAGAGACATTGTTGAGAGGTCGTTTCCTTCAATGATTGTTGTAGCCTTTGGAATTCAGTTCTTTGTGAGAGCTCGTAGAAGTTTGTGAATCTTTTTATGGTTACTGTATTCCTTGCCTAATGAAGACAAAGGATTTACAATATCCAAGAATCTCGTAAACATCTGAGTGACTGATTCACTTGGCTTCATTTTGAACGCCTCGTACTCCTGAGTAAGTTTGCTGATCTTTGACTCCTTGACTTATGTTGTTCCTTCGTGGGTTACTTCGAGAAGTTTCCATACTTTATTTGATGTTGTGCAAGCAGACACCCTGTTGAATTCAGTTCTGTCTAAAGCACAAAATAAAGCGTTAATAGCACGTGCGTCAAGACTGGCATTTTTCTTTTCATCCTCTGTATATTTGTCATGGGATTTTTCAACTAAAACTCCATCAACATTAATACGAGGAGGCTTTTTGTAGCCATCAATAACTATAGACCATAAGTCAAAATCAAGAGATTTTAGGAAGAAACTCATACATGTTTTCTAATCAGTGTAGTTTGTGCAGTCAAACAGTGGAGGTCTGTTTGTGGCTTGGCCTTCACTTGTGAATTTTACTGTTGCCATGTGTAATACTGTGAACTATATAACAATTGAAGAATAACTGAATATAGCTACACTTTACCTTGCTTTACCTGTATAACCCGCTCTGATACCAATTGTAGGAACGAATTCGTAAAGCAGAATACTCTAGAGGGAAGGGGTGAATAGAGTAGGCAGCAAAATATTGCTAATTAAAAACTCGTTAGCAGTTAGATCAAAGAAATAATAATAATCATAAAATAAATAACTGTAATGAAAAAGAGTGATCAGAAGGAAAACGCAAACACAGAGATTTATACTGGTTTTCCTCTTGTGAGGACTAGTCCAGTCGGAAGAACTCTAGCTTCCAGTTGAATCCACTATTGGAAAATCTCGCAAGTTTTCATACGAAGTCCTCGCAACTTCTACAGACGCGAGCTTTGATAAGAAGAACTGGACCAACTTCAGTTTTGAAGAGTCTTTGTTCAATCAAGCCTCTGATTATAATTTTTCTAAAATCTTCTAGACCGCACCGTACTGGCAAATCGACTAGACGATTGTAACTGGCTTGGGATTTGAAAATGGAAGCTTTTGAAAACTCTTTGGAAGAAACGTAAGCTTTAGAAGAGAAGAGATGAAAGTGAATTTGTGTGTTTAAAATGAACATAATTCCTCTCTATTTATAATTTTTCCAAAGGCAGAACTCTGGCAGAATTCAGGCAGAATTCGGACAGAACTCTTTGTAACCAACCGCAACTGAAGGGAGACCAAGTTCAAAAATCAAACGTTCACATAACATTCACCATGGCAGAACTCTGGCCGAACTCTGGCAGAGTTCTGTCAGGGTTTGGTCAAGTTTATTTTGTGAAAATAATTTTTGGCTTTTTGAAAATCCTTCAAAAGCTTTTTTGTAAAATAGATGTTTTTCAAAAACATAGGTCTGTAGAAGCATGGAAAATATTATTTCTAGTCTCACATCGGAAAGGAGAAGAAGAAAGGCCTCACTCCATTCTATAAATATAGCCCCCTTTCCTCCTTTGAAAAGGGCACCAACTTTTCTTCCTTCCTTCCAACTTGGACTCTTCCTACTACGCACCTTCGGGTGCCAAGTCGAAGAAGTCTAGGGCAGCGCGGGCTAGGGCAGCGCGGGCTCATCGAGCAAAGTCAGCTATCCCAACCTTTGACCATCAGAGCATCCTGCTAAGCGGGCCTTGAATGGAAAGTTGTACAGAGCCGCCCGTGTCCAGCCCCCGGCAGCAAACGGACAGGGTGGCTCTCAAGAATCACCCAACAATGATCAAGGGCAAGTACTTTTACTAGTCCCGCATCGGGGAGCAAATAGGATACCTACGCACTCGTGTGCTCAGGATACTCGGGCCCACAAAGCGAGTGCAAAGGTTGATCGAGATGTCCTTGACTTGCGAGATGTGATCCTTCACAAGCGCAAGGAAAGAAGGGGAGTCTCATGCGGCTGAAAACCTAAAAAGCTCCATGCAGCCCATGAGGATTTTATGCGGCTCAAAATCCAGAATGCTTTATGCGGCTCAGAAAGCTTCATGCGGCCCAAAAGCAGCAGGGGGACCTTATGCGGCCCAAAATGAACAGAAAAGTCCATGCGGCCCAAAACAGAGGGAGTCTCATGCGGTTCAAAAAATCTTTCAAAGCTTCATGCGGCTCGAGAGTCCTTTAGAGCTTCATGCGGCTCAAAAGTCCTTCAGAGCCTCATGCGGCTCAGAAATCCCCAATAGCTCCATGCGGCTCGGGAAAAAATTGTGTGACCCTATGCAGCTTGCCTTTATAGCTGGCCATAAAGTGACTGCTTCCATTAAATGCTCTGACATAAAGTGATAACTCTGACATTAAAGCTGAAATGATGAACTTCGACATGACGGCGTATTCCTCGGAAAACGAAGAAAATCTCCTCTACAGCTGGCACGATCCACCAAATAGAAAGCTCCATATACGGCTGCCACCACCCCATGCGGCTGATGCTCGCATGCGGCTCGGAGCGTGAGGACCCTCGTCATACGGCTCAAATTATGAGAAGTCACCCTATGCGGTAGCTGTTCTCATGCGGCTCGGATCTTGGGGATTATCTCCATGCGGCTCAATTGGAAACCACCCCCATGCGGCTCAGATTTCGGAGGCCACACCTAAACGGCTGCCACCTTCATGCAGTTCAAAACCTAAGAAGCTACCCTCATGCGGCTGTGGCTCGCGGTTATGACACGTGGCAGAAGATCAGCTTCCCACGTGGCACTAAATTAATCAAGAGTTATCAACAAATCCCAACAACCTGATTTAGTGCAATCATCATAATTACTCGAATCAAAACAGGTTTATGACAATCACATGGATTAAACACGTGGCAGGAGATCCGAGCTTCCCAGGATTCATGACAATCAACATTGATTGCCCATACGGATTTTACACAATCAGCATTAATTGTCCAGATTCGTTGCAATCAAGATTAGTGGTCTAGATTAATTGCCCACAAAATAGGATCAAGAAAAATGGCAATTAAGTCCCCAAGCTGTCGAATTTTTTAGGGTGATCATTGCAAACCCTAATGATGACACCCCACTCCTATAAATAGTAATGTGCCATTTCCTTGTAAAAAAGATCGGATGCAGAGAAACAAAAAATATAGCAAGGTGCCATTCCCTTACAAAAGAGATCCTATCCACCCGGCTGGACACACAGAGAGACAAAGGCGCGCACAGAAGAGTCTTCCCATCTTGAGAGCAGTTCTTCACCGGAGCCAAGGCTACGTCTGATCGTCCAAGGAGTAAGGCAGAGCGGCCGTCGCTTTCCCGAGCCTCTACCGTCATCCCCAAGAATCAAAACTAAACAATCGTGCTTAGATTGCTGTAACTAGGTTTTCGTCCCTAGGCTTTCTTTTTACGAGCGAGTTTGTATTGTGAAGTAAAAGTCCAGTCCTCCCATATAATTGTTTTGTTCTTTTATAATGAATGGCAAATACGATGGCGACTCTGCTGGGGACTAACTTCTCCACGGCTGAGGAGTTGGTGACGCAATCAGACGCAGCCAAACTTGGCTCCACTCAACAAATACTGGTCGCCCGGTTCGACCAACAGGCGTTTGAAGAAATGCTCTCAGACGGGAGCGCTAGCCCGGTCCATCATTTATTGAGTGGAGCGCACAAAGAAGGCCCGCAGGGAGTGGAGACCCATAAATTTTGCTCCTCCCCAAGCTCTCGAAGAAGTACTCTCTGTTACCCGAGACAGCGAAAAAGTCTCGCTTGCGGCCCCACTTCAGACCACAGAGGACTCTGCTGTCCCCAAGTCCGGCAGAAGAAAACACTATGATACCGGGCTTACAGGGGCAAAAAGGAACTCTGTGCGATCCAAGCCGCATAAGGGCGCCAGCCGCATGGAGGCTCATGCGGCCGCAACTGTCAACCGTATGGAGAAAACTCGTACGGCCACACAAGTCAGCCGCAAGCAAAAGACCCATGCGGCCAGAATTTCAAGCCGCATGCAGACAGCCTGCACGGCCATGACATCTAGCCGCATACAGAAAGTTCATGCGGCCACAAAGGATAGCCGCATGCCGACAGCCTGTACGGCCACGACATCTAGCTGCATACAGAAATGTCATACGGCCACACATACCAGCCACATGCAGACAGCCTACACGGCAACCAATCCCAGCCGTATACCATCTATCCCATACGGCTCGCGGTCAGTCTTTGACCGCCTCTCATACGGTCCTGACCATGAAGGCTCTCTGGAGCATATGCCAGACTCTGTTGTGACCAGCTTGGACTCTTCCTACTACGCACTATCAAGTGCTAGGAGGCAGAAGTCTCGGGCAGCGTGGGCTCGACGAGCTCAGTCGGTTGTCCCGACTTCTGACTACCAGGGCATCCCGATGACTATTACTCGGGCCCCTGATGGAAAGTTGTACAGAAGTACCTGTGTCCAGCCCCCGGCGGCCAACGAACGAGATAGTTATCAAGAATCTCCTAACAAGGATCAGGGGCGAGTACTCACGCTACCCCCACATCAGGGAGCAGGCAGGAGGCCAACGCACTCGTCAGCCCACAAAGCAGGTGACCCGTGCAACGTGATTCTTCATAAGCGCAAGGAAAAAGACGAAGATTTGATGTGCAAAGAGTCCTGTCAAGGACATCAATGCACCCAAGTCATAGTCAACTGTTGCTGCAACAAGGCAGCAGCACAAAAAGACCGGCGGTCCGTCTTCCAAAGGCTGCAACACCCAAGCTCAGAAGACGAGGCGCTTCTCGTCACCTCTTGCAATTCTGCTCTGAAGATTCCTGGCAGCGGAAGAGGGAAAAAAATAAATGTCTCCAGCCCAAAAATTTCAACTGGCATAACCAAGAAAATTTCTTCTAAACGGCTGTCTACCACCGTTACAGGAGGAGTTTACCAAGGTACCCGCTCAAAGACTAAATCTGCCATACTGGAAGATTCCTCCATATCTATGGGAGACACTGGAGCTGGGGGTAGCGTTCCTCCAAATATCCATAATAACCCGGTGTTCCAAGAAGAAAGTCCGGGGGAAATGGTTCACCCAACAGATGCAGCAGATCCCGACGTCCCCGAGGACGTCCATAATTCCTAAGACGAGGCAAGCTCTGAAGCTGGGGGTACCACACTTTCTGAGTCAGAACCAGAGGATAACATTCCCACATACCCGGACGACTTCTCTGCACAAGGGTATGACTCAGAGGGCACGTCCTCTACCGTTTCTTCTATCTCTCCTCGTGTGAGGACAGTGTTCATGATAGACAGCAACCAAGAAGGTTCCAGTGATCCCCAACGCATCGACACTCTGGAGGCTATACCGCATGCCTTGGTCAAGTCCGTGGACGAGATCAAAGCGGCCCTTCCAACTCTGCAAGGAAGAACACCTAGCCAAACAAGCTTGGGTCCCACGGTCAATGCGGACTCGAACTCAGCTGCACCAAACCCGGGCGATAGTCCTCCTGAATTATCGGCTCCTACTACTACAGACGAGACCAGGGTGGCAAGAAGAGAGGTCCAGGAGCTCCGGGCCATATTCCATGCCCGAGAAAACTGCCAAGACCTCAGGATACGACAACCGTATCCCGCTGTGTGGAAAGATGTTCCCTTCCCACCAAAATATAAACCATTCCACATCAATCCATATGATGGAAAGATATCTGTAAGCAGGTACATCACCTACTTCGAAGTCACAACCGACCATTTGCCTCATGACGATGCCATCCTTACATGGTTGTTCATCGGAGCCTTGGAAGAGGTCGCCTTCGACTGGTTCCGCAACTTGCCGGACAATGGTATCCACTCCTTCACCGGCTTTAAACGCATGTTCCTAGAGAGGTTCTATGAAGTAGGACAAGACGTGACAATGTCCACTCTCATGGACGTTGCTCAGGGAGAAAAGGAGCTAACAAGAAATTATATCGAGCGGTTTCGCCAAACCGTGATGAAGCTGCCTTCTGGCAACCCTGATTCCTCCTTGATTGAAATTTGCCAAAAGAGACTGCTTCCCACAATCAGCATCTGGATGGGCGAAAGTCAATTCAAGGATTGGAAGACGTTCATCATCAGTGACACTAGCGTAGAAGACAAGGTGAAGAAAGCCCGCCAACTGGGATTGCACATCTCGGAAGGGGAAGACAAGGGCAAACGCCCTAACATCAACAACAACAACGGTGGTAATTCCTCCAGCAACCGAGACAACAAGGGCAAGCGGGCTATGGTGACTGACACAGCCCCAAAGCCCGAATCAACGTCGGGAAAAAAGCAATAGCCTCAGATAACCTACTCCTTCGAGGATGGCCATGTTAAACCCATCTTAGATAGGCTCATCCAAGGAGGACGAATTCAGCTCCCTCCTCCCAGGCATGAGCCTCGTCCTGCAGATATGGAGAGCCCCAAGTACTGCCATTACCATCGTTATGTTCACCATGCTACACAAGACTGCTATCTGCTGAAGTGATACATCCAACATCTCATCGATTCTAAGGCCCTGGCCATTGATTTCAAAGAGGTGACCGTAGCAGCCAATATGGTGTCAGTACAATTCGATAACTTCTCTCCAACAAGGACTCAAGACGGAGTAGTACCTGTCCCCCGAGCAAGGATGGAGGTCGGTAACCTTCCACCTCCCCGAGACTAAGCTGCTGGTCTAGTACCCCTTACCACATCACGAGGGGAGATCATGTGGATCCATCCGGACTTGGTACCTGAGGTAACTCAGTCCGCGTCTCCCTCCACCAGCAAGAAGAAGAATGGGAAAGTCAATGCATGTCGCACGATCTCGACAGAGGTTGAAGAAGCTACTGCTGTTGTTACCCGCTCCGGCGCACAAACCCAACCTCCACCGGGTAACTCGGCTGAAGATCAGCAGCCGACAGCTGCTGATGCTCCAAGACCTCTGCAGCCTTCGACGACCGATAAGCCTAGGCCGAAGGAGACTCGCTTCGACAAACCACTCCGAAAAGAGACGCCTCATGGGCTAGAGAGGCCATACAACTTTGACATCCTGGCACAATTGGCCAACACACCGGCCAAATTGTCGCTATATGAGCTCCTGAGACTCTCCAAGGATGTCCGTGTCGCACTAAGCGATTCACTCCAGAATGCCAATACATACCTAGCTCAGTCCAATCTCACTGGAGAGGACTCGTCAACAGACCTCCAGGACAGCGCTTACACAGGGTCAATGACAAACAGTGTCTTCACTCCGCAGGATATGCTTATCAAAACTAACATGTACGATCGCCCTCTGTATTATACTAGGTACATTGGCGATATCAAGGTCGATCGGATGCATATTGACCCCGGATCATGGGGCCGCTATTTCTCTGGACCCAAGATTAGATGATCCCCATGATCCGAGCCGCATGAGAACAACGACCACATAGGGTGACTGTTCAAATATGGCATATGAGCTCGGAATGATGTTCTTCGACGACGCTTCTAGAACTGGGCCCAAGGACAATATTATCGCTGGAGTCGGAATAGTGCTGATTTCCTCCACCGGGTTAGTGATCAATCGAGCTTATTCTCTCACGGAGCCCTGTTCAAACAACGTGGCCGAGTACAATGCTTTGGTCATTGGCCTCCGACTTGCAAAGGAGCTGGGAGTAGAGTATCTGGAAGCGTACGGCGATTTGCAGTTAATCGTCAATCAGATCCGGGGTTTATATGAGGTTTTCCATGAAGATATGATCCCTTATCTCTAAATAGCGATCGACATCAACTCGTCCTTGGAAGGATTCTTTATAGAACATGTTCCCAGACTCCAGAATATTGAGGCCGATGTCGTAGCAGGCCTGGCCGCTTCCCTAGCAGTGCCGAATTATGCTCATCATCTGGTTGACATAATAGGCCATGAATTGGTCTGCCCCAAGAATAATGTTCAATGTGTTGAGAGTTACTTCGCTCTGACAGTCGACGAAGCACCAGACTGGAGACAACCATTCATCGACTTTGTAGTCTATAACATCCTGCCAGAGAATCCGAAGGAAGCCACTTCTATCAGAAGACGTTCCCTCAGATTCTTTTATGTTACAGAGACGAAAATAATGTATCGGCGATAATACGATGGATTACTGCTTCGGTGTCTGTCAAATACAGAAGCCAAAGAAGTTGTACGCGAAGCTCACGATGGCGTCTGCGATGCCCATTAGCCTGGTCCAAAATTGCAAGACCGCCTTCGCCGAATGGGTTATTACTGGCCCATGATGGTTGCAGATGCAATAGACTATGCAAGAAAGTGCAAAGCCTGCCAAGTCCATACAGATTTCATCCATCAACCATCCGAGTTCTTACATCCGACGGTGGCATCCTGGCCCTTTGAAGCATGGGGAATGGACATCATTGGTCCGATCACTCCGTCTTCGTCCAGAGGACACCGCTTCATACTCGCAATCACAGATTACTTCTCCAAATGGACGGAAGCTGTTTCGCTTGTAGAAGTGAAGACATCAAACGTGATCAGCTTTCTCAAGTATCACGTAATCTATCGCTATGGACTGCCCCGAAGGATCATCCACGACAATGGTCCACATTTCGTAAGCCATGCCTTCTATCGGTTCTGCAACAAACACCGGATCCAGAATATTGCTTCAATGTCGTACAATCCGGCAGCGAATGGGTTGGCAGAAGCGTTCAATAAAACTATAATCAAGCTGGTCAAGAAGTTTGTGTTCTCAAACAAACGCGACTGGAATAAAAAGCTCGGCAATTGCTTATGGGCCTACCTCACTACAGTACGGACGGCCACTGGGAACACACCATTCTCTCTGGTATATGGGAGTGAGGCAGTTCTCCCACTGGAGACTCAGATCCCCTCGCTCCGCGTCGCCCTCACCTATCGACTGACGACGGATGATAATCACCATCGTCGGTTACAAGAGTTGGAGGCTCTAGATGAGAAGCGCCTGTTAGATCAACAACGAATCGAGCTATACCAAGAACGTATCTCGGGAGCTTTTAACAAGAAGGTTAAAATCAGAACATTCCAAGTAGGCGATCTCGTTCTGGCAGTTCGGAGGCCGATGGTTATGACTCACAAAACTGTCGGCAAATTCCAGCCAAAGTGGGAAGGCCCATTTGTCATCGAGGCTGTATTCTCCAATGGTGCTTACCGCCTCGCAAAACAAAATGGAGACTTGCTCATGTTGTCCATCAACGGCAAGTTCCTAAAGAAGTATTATGTCTGAAATGACATACTCCAAATCTCCCCGATTGATGAGTTATGTACCCTCTGGTACCGCTGAACTTACATTCTGACTCCAAATCTCCCAGATTGTCGAGTTATGTATTCGCAGGTATCGCTGAACATACATTCTGGTCATTCCAGATGAATCTATATCGCATCTTCTAGGTAGTAAGTCATGTATGATCATACCTCTGAACTTTTTTTCTAAAAGAGCTCCCTCCTCATGATCCAATATCTGCACTTTCAGTGCATAAAAAGGGTAACAGATCCACAAATTTCCCGAAACAACCACGTCGATGTTACCTCTGAGTCGTTTTCACTTCCATCAAAAACAAACCACCCCTCACATAGAACTTCCACGTCCTCATTACCTTTGAGTTGTTCTGTGTATCCTTCATGGAGCCCACTCCTGCCACGTCCTCATTACCTCTGAGTAGGAAGGCTCCATTGAAGAAACCCTCATACTTACCACGTCCTTATTACCTCTGAGTAAGTATGTTGGTTCTCTCTCGACCTATTATCTGTACCCAAAACCGGAGTACGCCAAGGATAATAGGCCCACAAATGTCCTCTACTGACCACAAATATCCACAGTTGACCACAAATGTCCATAGTTGACCACAAATGTCCGCAGTTGACCACAAATGTTGTACTAGGTTTTCTAGTACACACGCCTCTTTTCTCATAAATCTCATGCCTCTGGAACCCAGCTATTTTATGGCATTCTTTCGTCCGATACCAAGAACCTCCATATCCGCCTTACCGCGGAGTTGTTCTAGGTATCCCTATCAAACTTATTATCCGTACCTAAAACCAAGGTTTGCCAAGGATAATAGGTCCACAAACGTCCTCTGTTGACCATAAATGCTGTATTAGGTCCTCTAGTACATGTACCCCTTCTTCACAATCATATGCTTCTGGAACCCAGTTGTTCCGTGGCATTCATTTCCCGTTACATAGAACTTCCACGTCCATATTACCTCTGAGTTGTTCTATGTATCCACATTCGAGTTCACTCCTACCACGTCCTCATTACCTCTGAATAGGAAGGCTCTACTTTAAACCCATATTTATCGCGTCCTCGTCACCTCTGAGTAAATATGATGGTTCCCTCTCTCAACTTATTATTCGTACCTAAAACCAAGGTACGCCAAGGATGATAAGTCCAAATAAAATCCCCATCGGAAGTACCCAAACCTATCACGTCCATGCAACCTCTGATAGGATTGCCACACCTAAACAACTCTACTTTCCATGCTTCTTATTCAAAATATTCCAAATTTTCAATTTGGAAACTTTGAAGGGGGTCATGTAGAAGCATGGAAAATATTGCTTTTAGTCCCACATCGAAAAGGGGAAGAAGAAAGGGCTCACTCCATTCTATAAATATAGCCCCATTTCCTCTTTTGAAAAGGGCACCAACTTGTCTTCCTTCCTTCCAACTTGGACTCTTCCTACTACGCACCTTCGGGTGCTAAGTCGAAGAAGTCTAGGGCAGCACGGGCTTGTCGAGCTCAGTCAGCTGTCCCAACCTCTGACCATCAGAGCGTTCCGCTAAGCGGGCCTCTAATGGAAAGTTGTACAGAACCGCCCGTGTTCAGCCCCCGGCAGCAAACGGACAGGATGGCTCTTAAGAGTCTCCCAACAATGATCAAGGGCAAGTACTTTTACTAGTCCCGCATCGGGGAGCAAACAGGATACCTACGCACTCGTGAGCTCGGAATACCCTGGCCCACAAAGCGAGTGCAAAGGTTGATCGAGATGTCCTTGACTTGCGAGATGTGATCCTTCACAAGCGCAAGAAAAGAAGGGGAGTCTCATGCGGCTGAAAACCCAGAAAGCTCCATGTTAGCACCCTGAATTTTGGGTTAAAATTTTTCATTTTATTTTATTTTCCTGATTATTTGGTTTTGATAAATATTTTATTTTATTTATTTATCTGTAAGTGTACTTTCCCGTGCCATTGATATTTGGAGTATCAGGGATGTTCAACTCTGGAAATCTTCTTCACGAGTTTTGGAGTGGACACGATTACCTTCATGACGGTATATGGTGTCCCACCCAAACTTGTTCCCTTGTGCTCTTTCTGCTTCGCTGAATTTTGGGTCGGTTTAGACCATTCGATTGTTATTTATTTTTTCACTCTTTTCTTGATCATTTTCAGCGCGTTACCATGACATTTAAATTGGAAGCGCAAGACCAGTCAGTTTCTTGAAACCAACTCCTCATTGGTGATCTACTCGAGACGCTCGTCACCCATGACCTTTGTGTCCCACTCAGACAAGTCATTTTGAGCTCCATTTGATTCGCACAACTTTCCCGACACGTGATCCGATTTTATTTCACGCCACGGCGTCACATTCATTTTCCAACTTGATTTGTGGGTCCCCTGTCGACCAAAACCTGTCTGCCCCAACTATGGATATGGCCCACTTTGAGCCTACTATCCGTCCGCCACTTGTGTCCCATTTATTGGAATCTCCATGTGCTACTTATTTGCCCATGATCATCAACACCTAATTTTAATTCTATTTTTGCACAATGCCCAGTTTTGACCCAATCCGGCTCCACCGAGTCGAGTCCAGCTCCATGTTGCCCTCCATCGGGACACCCTTATATTTATTGTCCAAAAATATCAATTTCTCATTTCATCTATTTTTATTATTTAATGGGAAATTTTCCTTGCTTTAATCCTATTGGAATTACCTATATTCCATCATTGCCATTGATTTCACCTTAATTCAATCACAACCATTAATTTCCCCATGGCAACATTTCCCTCACACTCACAACCCCTCCTATTTTATTGCCCCAAAAATATCAAGTAATCTCCTACATATTTTTCTATATTTTATTGGAGAATTCTAATTATTTAATTCCTTTTGGAATGATCAATTAATTCCTAATGAATCCTAGCCTTTGATTTCCCTCATCAAATCCCAACCACCCATTTCCCTCATTTTCACACTCTCCACATGGTTGCCGGCCCTAAATTCTAGGATCAACCTTTTTCTCTCTCCCTCTCACATTATTACATCTTATCTCTTCTCTCTCTCCCTTCCTTAATTAATACCTACACAAAATAAAAACTACAGCAGCAACACAAGCCACCACCCGAGCTTCTTCTTTCCCGACCCTTCTCCCATTGCCTCGACCTCACCTCCCTCTCCGGCGAGGCTCCGGCCACCAGGCCGAGCAACCCCACCAATCTCCTTCCCCTACTTCTCCTTTCAAACCCGCAACCACCACCATAGCTCTCCACCATTTCCGCCACCTCCATTCCCGATCACCTACATCACCACCCAGGGCCGCCGCCACCTCATCGTGAGCCCCGCCATCTCGCTGCCCGCCGTGGTCGGCCGCCGCGCCGCCACGAGAGCAGCAGCAGCGTCGCTCCCAGCAGCAGCGCGCAGCGCACATCGCGCGCGCGTGCGAGCCCTGGCACCGCCGTCGAGCCGGCCACGCATCGTCGTGGCTCCGGCGAACCACCTTCCTGGGCGCGTGCCACCCTAGGCCGTCCTCCGATGGCGGCCAACGTCCTCCGGGACACGCCGTCGAGGCGATTCGTGCGTTTTGGACGACGGCGCGCGCGAGTTTGGAACTCAGATTTGGCGCTCCGTCGTAGCGACTTCGCACACGTTTTCCCGGAGATCCGACCGTTGGATCGACGATTTCTTCGCTCCGTCGCAATCTCGGTATATCCACCTTCGCTTTTGTCAATTTTCGTCCGTTAATTTTATCGTTTGATACATGAAAACCGGCCACCAAGTTGACCATTTAAATTATATTAAATTTGGACAGTTTCGCGGGGCCAACTTCGTCAGCTTGTATCTCCTCCACCGCAGCTCCATTTGGCGTGCTACCAGTTCCGATGCGAAGCAAGTATAACCCTGTGCTACCCCTCCAGTTTCGTTTCATTGTGAGCTTGTTTGATTGGTTGAATTCGACGCCAAAGTTGGCCGTCCGAATTCGTAATTTCCAACTTGTAAAGTTCTATTTTTGAACACGGTACTCCATATTTCATTTCTGACACCATCATTAGACTTGTGGCGTCGTTCTGGCATGTTTTCATATAAAGTTTGTTAGATTTGGAGAACGTGGGCCCAGGCACGCATTTCGGTGCAAAGCGGGTCCCACATTCTGGGTCAACGGGACTTTTTGACGCCGGCTCATCGGAATCCAATTCCGGGGATACCGTTGAGTTCGTATCGTCATTCTGGACTCGTTGACATATAATTTGCTAGGTTTTGGTGGACATTGGGTCTGGCACGCATTTCGGTGCAAGTCGGACACCAATATCCGGGCCAACGGGTCATTTTGAGATCGACTCATCGGAATCCAATTTCGGGGATACCGTTGAGTTCATGTCATCATTCTGGACTCGTTGACAGGTAGTTTGCTAAGTTTTGAGAACTTTGGCTCCGGCACGCATTTCCGTGCAAATCGAAATTCCAAGTTCTGGTCAACGGGCCAAATTGAGATCGGGTCAACGGAATCCAATTCTGGAGATACCGTTGGGTTCGTATCGACATTCTAGTTGCGTGGACATATAATTTGTTATATTTTATGGACTTGTTTTCTTGTACGTTTTTCGGTACAAAACGGCTCCGACACGGATACCGTTTTGACCCGAAATTACCTTTTTGCCCTTGTGTCCAAATTGGACCGTTGGATAGGCTATCCTAGCTAATCTGACCATTCTGGACACGTTGGCGATGTTCATTTCATCGTCCGACAATGTTTGTTTATAATTTCTCTAAGTTTAACCTTTTTATAATTAATTAATAATTAATTTATATAATGTTCGTATTTCGGGATTAGTACAACGAAACTGAGATCAGCCAATTCCAGTGATCTCACATCGCTGAAATTGACAAGTTGGACACGTGGATCACTATAATAAGATTATCAGCCTTATCGATAATCTTCTTATCTCGATTTACGCGTCGTAAGTTTCAACGTACAAATAACGAAGTACACTTTATATTAGACTAGAATTGATCCTGTTTGACCAGATTTGACCAGTTGACCCAAGGTCAACTATAAGTCAACACTTGACCTAGTTTGACTAGATTATTGACCGAAGTCGACCTAGAGTTGTTTTGACTTAGAAGAACCTAGAATAATATAGATTGCCTGTAGGGATTTATTTATTTTCAACTTGAACACCTTGTAACCTGTGTTGCTTTAAATAGGACTCTGTGGCTTCAGTGGGACCTCCTATACTTATCAGCTGTTCAGGTTATCGAGGCGAGTACATTCTCTGTTCATTTCATATCCTGCTTAGAATTATTTCCTGCAGTAGATTACTTTACTTGTACTGTCACGTTGGTCACACGGATTGGTACTATATGGATCCCTTCTTGAGATGTTATCCTTAGGGAGCATCGGGTACTCTATGTTTGTGCGTTTCACTTGCATGGCGTATCACTATGCTTCGTTGATTCTTCGATCACTTGTGACATATACTCTTATGATCACAGAGTCATCCTGGAATCCTTATCCCATTTATGGGTCTACTATGTATCACCTTCGGGATCTATCACCTTCGGGGTCTGAACATAGTATCATAACATAACCTGGCTGGATCCTTGTGTATTGATTGGGGGTACGGGGGAGTAGAATTTGGACATGTGAATAATACACCAGTAGTGTAGCATCAGAATCATTCCATAGTGTAGCATCAGAATCATCCCAGGCCATTTACTTGTTCATATTGTACTCTGACTCACTAGTCACATGCTAGTTCTCTATGTATAGTAGATATTTCTATTACAGTTATCTCTCTGTTTACATACTATTTTCTTTCAGTACCTGTATCTTACTTTACTGCATGTTATATGTTTTCTAACCTGCTATGATCTGTTGAGATGTACTGTACTCGCTCCAGTCCTGACTGGACCTGTTGATAAATTTTACAGATAGCTTGGGGATTGCCTGCTAGCCTAGAGGAGACACTTTAGAGGTTGTTTAGGTAGTTATTTCATTTTGTCTGGAGTTGTATTTACTTTGGGGATTACTGTATCTTTATTGAGTATTGAGATGTACTTTTGGGTTCATGTATCTTAAACACTTAGACTTCTATCTCTTGTATCTCTTTTGGATTTCATGTTTTATCTATTCTTATCATGCTCTACCTTAGATGTGATTGAGTTTGTATCTGCTATGTCACCCCCATTCGGGGAGTATAAACTGTTTAGTCTTATACTGTTAGATGCATTGAGACCTAAGACAGCGTTCTACCGCCGACACTGCGGCGTAGGCTGGGCGTTGTTACGTTCTCGTGCCCTAACTCTAGGGTGCGGGTCGTGACACGTTTTTAGTGGTGGCCCATGCAGGTCGAGACTAAAGTGTAGTGGTATTCGAACTAGAGTACCACTACAGCCTGCAGCAGGATTAGGATATATTTTGAAGGTACTCAATCACAGATAGGAACCCTTGAGAGATTTCCGGGACGACCCTGGAGAATCTTATTTAACTTCGATTTGAAAACTCCATTTTTTCCTTGATTTAATTTATTTTACTTTTGTTGTTAAATTTGATTTTTATGGATTATTGTTGAATTTGAGTTTGTATTTATTTTGATGGAAGATTTTCGAATTTTGAATTTTGATGATAGCTGTTGCATTCGAGTTTGCATTTTGATGGATTGTGTTCACTTTTGAATTTTGATGTTCGGTAATAAATTTTGATTGATTTTTGAGTATTCGTTGTTGATTTAATTTGATTTTTGGCAAGATGAAATTATATGGGCTAGGTCATCTATGTTATAGAATCTCGTCTTCTATAGTCACATTAGCCAGCATGGTGAGGACATATAGTCTGACTCTGGATGTATTTCTCGGGTGTGGGAATTTAAGGTTTTCGCAGCCAAGCTAGCGGCACCGCGAAAATGTTAAATACCATGATTCTAGAGATATGTACATAAGTCAAGGGCTCTGTGATTATCGTAGCCTTGCTTACTGGTATGACGAGGATTTAGAGTACCATAATTTTGGACAGACGCATATGATTATCAGATTGTACTTTAAAAAGTTTTCGAACATGTTTTCTCTACTTTTGTTGCAGTCCTTCAAGAAAAAAAGAGAATTATTAATTGACTCATTTTGTTTAGTTTTGCTTCTCATTATTTAACTCAGGAGTAAGTTTAGTTGGTTTTATAAACCTTGTGAAATTTCTTGCTATGAGTTTTTCATAATACAATGAATCGATAATTTTGCTAGACTTTATCTTAAATTTGATATTTTAACTCTGGATTTTAAAATGATTTCCCCTTTTAAAACGGATAAGTAGAACAGATTTTATTACCATTTCTTCCTGCCAATATTTTATTTCCATCATTCCTTGTCATATACAACTATCATGATTACATCAATTCCGTCTCGTATCTCGTTCTGTCAGCTGTACTTGAACTCTTGAATATGCATATCGTTTTTATCTGAGAAATGTTGAGGAAGTGACGTAAATCATCTAATATGGAAATAACGTGAATGGTTATCATAGAATGATTGTAGGAATCAAAATGATGGATGTCAAATGTAAAAAATTCGAAATAGAGATGTGGTAAAGGTTTACAAATGAAATCGAGGGATAAATGTTATTAATTTAGAAACAATTGCAGAAATTTTGGTTATGAGTAATTCATGGATGTGCTTCAAAAAATAATAATATCAGAGGTTAACCTAGTTTTGAGAACTTAGAAAATCTTGGTTATTGATTCTTGGGAGCTATTACAAGGCTGTGTAGAATTTAGAGATGAAAATGAGAATTTGATTGTATTCTATGATTATGCGAAGTTGAACCAGATATTTGAGAGGGTGACTAGAGACAAAGAGAACACAAGGATTTTACGTTATAGAAATTATTTTGATGATTGGGAGGAATTATGGAATTCAAAAGGATAACATTTGAAGGTAAACGTTGAAGAAAATATGAAGGTTAATTTATAAACAAGAATAAATTTGTGTGACATAGTGGTATTGGAGTTTAGTGAATACGAGACTTGATTTAAACAAATTCAAGGATTTCATAAATCGGATTTAGAGGTTTCGGATCTAATTTAAAACGAGGTGAAGGAATTTAAAATTTCGATTAAATGAATAAGTGTCGACTCCTAAAAAGAGGGGTACGTTTCGTGGAAAATGTTTTGGAAGTTAAAAAATTTTTTGTCTATGGTGATCATGGTAAAATTTAGATGACTGAAGGTTATAGAAATTTTTGAGGGTAGTCATATGAAGGTTGATTTTATATTTGGGTTTGTGAGAAAAATATGATTGGCAAATGATAAACTGATAGTATTGGAGAGAGATAATTTACTGACTTCGCATGAAATCTTTTCCTGTTTTTCTCTAAAAAGGTTTTTCAATATCATTGAGTCCTAGTTTCCTTAATCACGACCAAATCAACTTCGATTATCTTTTCTTATCATAATTATATCTTGGTTGTACTTAATTTTGATTGTGACCCGAATCTCTATCCTTGTATGCTCGTTCTCAGACTTTGTTGAACCTGTCCTCCACATTGCCTAAATTTTGATTTTTCCAATTTGATCAACTTAAATCGTATCGAGAATAAATATTTTTAATATATATTGTGATTGGATTTTTCATGCAAGTGATTCATTCTTAACTTTGATTTTGATTTTTCTGAACCTTTTTAGTTAAGTGGTAGTTATCATTATTATTATTTTTTTATCAGTACCAGTTTTCATATAGGATGGTAGACCGCCTTACAGTTTTGATGATTTGTTATTTCTGTAACTTTTTCGTTCAGCACCCTAGACTGCTTGTGTGTTTGATACCCCATGACCCTTCCGGTTAGCATGACTAGTATACCTAGATGAGACTTCATTGTCACCGTATGCCATGACCCTGTATGCCGTTCTTTTTTTGATGGTATGTTTTATTTAAGTTCTGGAACTTTTATTATGGGAGTTTGACCTAGAGGGAGTATGGACGCTTTAATTTCGAGGACGAAATTTTTATAAGGTGGGTAGGATGTTAGCACCCTGAATTTTGGGTTGAAATTTTTTATTTTATTTTATTTTCCTGATTATTTGGTTTTGATAAATATTTTATTTTATTTATTTATCTGTAAGTGTACTTTCCCGTGCCATTGATATTTGGAGTATCAGGGATGTTCAACTCTGGAAATCTTTTTCACGAGTTTTGGAGTGGACACGATTACCTTCATGACGGTATATGGTGTCCCACCCAAACTTGTTCCCTTGTGCTCTTTCTGCTTCGCTAAATTTTGGGTCGGTTTAGACCATTCGATTGTTATTTATTTTCCCACTCTTTTCTTGATCATTTTCAGCGCGTTACCATGACATTTAAATTGGGAGCGCAAGACCAGTCAGTTTCTTGAAACCAACTCCTCATTGGTGATCTACTCGAGACGCTCGTCACCCATGACCTTTGTGTCCCACTCAGACAAGTCATTTTGAGCTCCATTTGATTCGCACAACTTTCCCGACACATGATCCGATTTTATTTCACGCCACGGCGTCACATTCATTTTCCAACTTGATTTGTGGGTCCCCTGTCGACTAAAACCTGTCTGCCCCAACTATGGACATGGTCCACTTTAAGCCTACTATCCGTCCGCCACTTGTGTCCCATTTATTAGAATCTCCATGTGCTACTTATTTGCCCATGATCATCAACACCTAATTTTAATTCTATTTTTGCACAATGCCCAGTTTTGACCCAATCCGGCTCCACCGAGTCGAGTCCAGCTCCATGTTGCCCTCCATCGGGACACCCTTATATTTATTGTCCAAAAATATCAATTTCTCATTTCATCTATTTTTATTATTTAATGGGAAATTTTCCTTGATTTAATCCTATTGGAATTACCTATATTCCATCATTGCCATTGATTTCACCTTAATTCAATCAAAACCATTAATTTCCCCATGGCAACATTTCCCTCACACTCACAACCCCTCCTATTTTATTGCCCCAAAAATATCAAGTAATCTCCTACATATTTTCTATATTTTATTAGAGAATTCTAATTATTTAATTCCTTTTGGAATGATCAATTAATTCCTAATGAATCCTAGCCTTTGATTTCCCTCATCAAATCCCAACCACCCATTTCCCTCATTTTCACACTCTCAGCCAACACATGGGTGCCGGCCCTAAATTCTAGGATCAACCTTTTTCTCTCTCCCTCTCACATTATTACATCTTATCTCTTCTCTCTCTCCCTTCCTTAATTAATACCTACACAAAACAAAAACTACAGCAGCAACACAAGCCACCACCCGAGCTTCTTCTTCCCCGACCCTTCTCCCATTGCCTCGACCTCACCTCCCTCTCCGGCGAGGCTCCGGCCACCAGGCCGAGCAACCCCACCAATCTCCTCCCCCTACTTCTCCTTTCAAACCCGCAACCACCACCATAGCTCTCCACCATTTCCGCCACCTCCATTCCCGATCACCTACATCACCACCCAGGGCCGTCGCCACCTCATCGTGAGCCCCGCCGTCTTGGTGCCCGCCGTGGTCGGCCGCCGCGCCGTCACGAGAGCAGCAGCAGCGTCGCTCCCAGCAGCAGCGCGCAGCGCACATCCGCGCGCGCGTGCGAGCCCTGGCACCGCCGCCGAGCCGGCCACGCATTGTCGTGGCTCCGGCGAACCACCTCCCTGGGTGTGCGCCACCCTAGGCCATCCTCCCATGGCGGCCAACGTCCTCCGGGACGCGCCGTCGAGGCGATTCGTGCGTTTTTGACGAGATCCCGTCGGCGCGCGCGAGTTTGGAACTCAGATTTGGCGCTCCGTCGCCGCGACTTCGCACGCATTTTCCCGGAGATCCGACCGTTGGATCGGCGATTTCTTTGTTCCGTCGCAATCTCGGTATATCCACCTTCGCTCATGTCAATTTTCGTCCGTTAATTTTATCGTTTGATACATGAAAACCGGCCACCAAGTTGACCATTTAAATTATATTAAATTTGGACAGTTTCGCGAGGCCAACTTCGTCAGCTTGTATCTCCTCCACCGCAGCTCCATTTGGCGTGCTACCAGTTCCGGTGCGAAGCAGGTATAACCCTGTTGCTACCCCTCCAGTTTCGTTTCATTGTGAGCTTGTTTGATTGGTTGAATTCGACGCCAAAGTTGGCCGTCCGAATTCGTAATTTCCAACTTGTAAAATTCCATTTTTGAACACGGGACTCCAGATTTCATTTCTGACACCATCATTAGACTTGTGGCGTCGTTCTGGCATGTTTTCATATAAAGTTTGTTAGATTTGGAGAACGTGGGCCCGGGCACGCATTTCGGTGCAAAGCGGGTCCCACATTCTGGGTCAACGGGACTTTTTGACGCCGGCTCATCGGAATCCAATTCCGGGGATACCGTTGAGTTCGTATCGTCATTCTGGACTCGTTGACATATAATTTGCTAGGTTTTGGTGGACATTGGGTCTGGCACGCATTTCGGTGCAAGTCGGACACCAATATCCGGGCCAACGGGTCATTTTGAGATCGGCTCATCGGAATCCAATTCCGGGGATACCGTTGAGTTCGTGTCATCATTCTGGACTCGTTGACAGGTAGTTTGCTAAGTTTTGAGAACTTTGGCTCCGGCACGCATTTCCGTGCAAATCGGAATTCCAAGTTCTGGTCAACGGGCCAAATTGAGATCGGGTCAACGGAATCCAATTCTGGAGATACCGTTGGGTTCGTATCGACATTTTGGTTGCGTGGACATATAATTTGTTATATTTTATGGACTTGTTTTCTTGCACGTTTTTCGGTACAAAACGGCTCCGACACGGACACCGTTTTGACCCGAAATTACCTTTTTGCCCTTGTGTCCAAATTGGACCGTTGGGTAGGCTATCCTAGCTAATTTGACCATTCTGGACACGTTGGCGATGTTCATTTCATCGTCCGACAATGTTTGTTGATAATTTCTCTAAGTTTAACCTTTTTATAATTAATTAATAATTAATTTATATAATGTTCGTATTTCGGGATTAGTACAACGAAACTGAGATCAGCCAAATCCAGTGATCTCACATCGCTGAAATTGACAAGTTGGACACGTGGATCACTATAATAAGATTATCAGCCTTACCGATAATCTTCTTATCTCGATTTACGCGTCGTAAGTTTCAACGTACAAATAACGAAGTACACTTTATATTAGACTAGAATTGACCCTGTTTGACCAGATTTGACCAGTTGACCCAAGGTCAACTATAAGTCAACACTTGACCTAGTTTGACTAGATTATTGACCGGAGTCGACCTAGAGTTGTTTTGACTTAGAAGAACCTAGAATAATATAGATTGCCTGTAGGGATTTATTTATTTTCAACTTGAACACCTTGTAACCTGTGTTGCTTTAAATAGGACTCTGTGGCTTCAGTGGGACCTCCTATACTTATCAGCTGTTCAGGTTATCGAGGCGAGTACATTCTCTGTTCATTTCATATCCTGCTTAGAATTATTTCCTGCAGTAGATTACTTTACTTGTACTGTCACGTTGGTCACACGGATTGGTACTATATGGATCCCTTCTTGAGATGTTATCCTTAGGGAGCATCGGGTACTCCATGTTTGTGCGTTTCACTTGCATGGCGTATCACTATGCTTCGTTGATTCTTCGATCACTTGTGACATATACTCTTATGATCACAGAGTCATCTTGGAATCCTTATCCCATTTATGGGTCTACTATGTATCACCTTCGGGGTCTATCACCTTCGGGGTCTGAACATAGTATCATAACATAACCTGGCTGGATCCTTGTGTATTGATTGGGGGTACGGGGGAGTAGAATTTGGACATGTGAATAATACACCAGTAGTGTAGCATCAGAATCATTCCATAGTGTAGCATCAGAATCATCCCAGGCCATTTACATGTTCATATTGTACTCTGACTCACTAGTCACATGCTAGTTCTCTATGTATAGTAGATATTTCTATTACAGTTATCTCTCTGTTTACATACTGTTTTCTTTCTGTACCTGTATCTTACTTTACTGCATGTTATATGTTTTCTAACCTGCTATGATCTGTTGAGATATACTGTACTCGCTCCAGTCCTGACTGGACCTGTTGATAAATTTTACAGATAGCTTGGGGATTGCCTGCTAGCCTAGAGGAGACACTTTAGAGGTTGTTTAGGTAGTTATTTCATTTTGTCTGGAGTTGTATTTACTTTGGGGATTACTGTATCTTTATTGAGTATTGAGATGTACTTCTGGGTTCATGTATCTTAGACACTTAGACTTCTATCTCTTGTATCTCTTTTGGATTTCATGTTTTATCTATTCTTATCATGCTCTACCTTAGATGTGATTGAGTTTGTATCTGCTATGTCACCCCCATTCGGGGAGTATAAACTGTTTAGTCTTATACTGTTAGATGCATTGAGACCTAGGACAGCGTTCTACCGCCGACACTGCGGCGTAGGCTGGGCGTTGTTACGTTCTCGTGCCCTAACTCTAGGGTGCGGGTCGTGACACTCCATGCAGCCCATGAAGATTTTATGCGGCTCAAAATCCAGAATGCTTCATGCGGCTCAGAAAGCTTCATGCGGCCCAAAAGCAGCAGGGGGCCTTATGCGGCCCAAAATCAACAGAAAAGTCCATGCGGCCCAAAACAGAGGGAGTCTCATACGGTTCAAAGAATCTTTTAAAGCTTCATGTGGCTCGAGAATCCTTTAGAGCTTTATGCGGCTCAAAAGTCTTTCAGAGCCTCATACGGCTCAGAAATCCCCAATAGCTCCATGCGGCTCGGGTAAAAGCCACGTGACCCTATGCGGTTCGCCTCTACAGCTACCCATCAAACAGCAGCCTCATTTAATGCTCTGACGTAACACAGCAGCTCGGACATAAAGGTGAATTAACAGCTCTGACATAAAGCTGTAATGATGACTCTAACATAATGGTGCGCTCCTAGGAAAACGAAGAAAATCTTTATAGCTGGCATGATCCACCAATTCCGAAGCTCACTATGCGGCTACCTACTTTAATGCGGCTACCGCTCTCATACGGCTACTATCTTCATGCGACCGCCACTTTTATGCAGCCGCCATCTTCATGCGGTTGCTATCTCCATGCTGCTACCACCCTCATGCGGCTCCGATTTTGGGAAGCCACACCCATGCAGCTCTGACACATGGCCACCCTTATGTGGTTTGGTTGGGGGCTACCCCCATGCGGCTGCTACTCCCATGCGGCTCGGATCGTGAGGGCCACCCTCATGCGGCTCGGATTAAAGGACTTCCATACGGTTCAGATAAGGCCACCCTTATGCGGCTCTGACACGAGGCCACACTCATGCGGCCCAACTATGACAGTCCTCCATGCGGCTCATAGTAGTTAGGACACGTGGCAGGAGTTGATCAAATCCCAACAATCCAGATTTATGGCAAAACAGGCAGTTGGGACACGTGACAGAAGATTGACCAAGATTTATTCACTCGGATTTGCTAATATCAACAAATCATCACGATGCAGATTTGTTGCAACCAATATTAATTGCCCATACATATTTGGTGCAATCAATATTAACTGTCCAGATTTGTTACAATCAATATTAACGGCCCAGATTAATTTCCAACAAACAAAATCAAAGCAAATCTTAATCAAATCCCCAATCGCCCACTTTTCAAGGAGCATTTACTGCACACCCCACTTATCACAAATCCCTATAAATAGCAAGGTGTCATTCCCTTGCAAAAAAGGAGGACGAGCACAGAGAGAAAAAAAACACAGAGGTACACACAAAGAGAGCGACGGCGCAGAGAAGAATATCCCTACGCATCCCGAGAGCATTTCTTCATCAGAGCTAAGGTTACGTCCGATCGTCCAAGGAGTAAGACAGAGTTGATAGCACTCTCCCGAGCCTCTACCGTCACCCCCCAAAAAAACTAAATAATTGTACTTAGATTACTGTACCTAGGTTTTCGTCCCTAGGCTTTCTTTGTACGAGCGAGTTTGTGTTGTGAAGTAAAAGTCCAGTCCTCCCATATAATTATTCTATTCTTTTATAATCAATGGCAAACAAGGTTATTTTAAAAAGATAGATCAGTTTTGAAAAACGATTTTGGATAGCATATTTGCCAGTATGACTTGGTGTACAATGTATTCCTATTATATTGCTTTAAGGAAATATAATTTTGAGTGGCAAAACGATCTTCTTGAACTGAGTCTTGAACTGAGTAGATATCCAATCTTTGATCAGTGTCCAAAATATCGTTAGTAAATATCTGAATTGATTCGTATATCAAGATAGAGTTTGATCAATTATTAAAATCAGGTTTGACCATGACCAATGGGCCAACAAGTAAGCTGTAGTAGGATCGAAATAAGCCAAGGTAGCCTCATCATCGAACCTCGGACTACTGAATCTGGGGTGATGGATCATCTAAATAGGATGAGTGGGATCATGAGATAGACTCCAGTGTATATCAGCAATGTTGTTCGGCAACACTTGTGCATGGGTGATGTGGCAGAACTCAGAGTCAATGTAACTATGATGACGTTGAGCCAAGAGGGCAAGAAAGTCATCAAAGCGCTGATAAAAGCCTGGGTCGAAGCCAGGAGCAGGGACTGGAGCAGCTAGAGCAGGAGTCTGAGGGTCATCATCATGAACCGAAGCAGCTGGTTCGGCATCGGGTGGAGGAGGAGGGTTGGGATACAACCTAGATCTACTAAGCTCAGTAGCAGGAGAAGAGAAAGGACAGAGTTGAAGATCAATTTCAAATCTTTTGAAGATAGATGCCAGGTGGATTGGGTAAACAAGATTACACCCCGCACTTCTGTAATTGAGCATCCAGGCCATAACAGTCTTGGGGATGGAGAAAGGAATGCCAAAGTGAATATGATACATCGTAGATAATTCCATGAAGGTGGTCTCGTCAGAAGATCTCCTTTTCGGAAGTAAAGCGGCGAAGATAAAGCGATGTAGTCCATAGAAGTGTTGATTCAAGTGTTTTGAATACACCCTACGTGGGACAGGACGAAGGTGACACATTAATTCTTTGAAGGGGTCAAGGGTGACACCTTCTGGAAATTGGACGTGGTTAATATCTACCAATGCTTCAGGAAAATTAAGAACGTGAAAATATTCACTGATATCAGTGACATTGAACTCAAGTTCTTGTCCAGCAATATAAGAATAAAAATTGTCATTATATTTTACTTGCAAGTTGCAGTAAAATATCCTAACGGCATTATCATAAATATTATCAGTAACTTCAAAGAAGTCCCAAATGCAAGTCGATTAAAGGTAGGAGCATATTCAGAAAATATTGTAAAGTTGACACAAGCTCCAGCACAAATTTTATGACCAAAGAAGGAATCAAACCAAAGATCGAAAAATTCCCTGTCAGGAAATAGTTGGAGTCATAGTCGTCATTATCAAAGGGACGAGCTGGACTGAAAATATTGGTTGGGACATAGTCAGATAAAGATGATCCTGCTTGGGAGGCATCAATCTTTTTTTTTGGGCTTTGGGTGCCATAGAAATAAAAGGGAGAAGATGGATGATTACCTTTCGAAGAAGGAAGAAGAAGAAGATGAAGGAGATCACTTCAAAGCTCCATAAAACTTAAAGAGGAGGAGGAGGACCTTCACTTCAGGTTTAGGGAAGAATTTTCGATGGGATGATGAGAATAGAAGTGGTAAAAGAAGGGAATATAAAGGCTAGGGCCGGCTGTTCTATTCTGGAAATCTGTACAGTTACCATCCGAACTCGGCCCAAACTCGATCCGAGTTCTGCCCGAGTTTGGCTGCTTGTATTTCCAATGTCATTAATGCAGTATAATTAATAAATTCAATGTATAACTTGCATACTTCTTCATTTAATAATTTTTATTACTTTGGGTTAGCTGTAGGGGACGGATCCCATCTAGCGGTAGTCCGAAGACTAGTACACCGTGTCGCTTCAGACTATTTATGTCTGTATGACAGAAGGACCCTTTCAGCTTGTACCCAAAATAACTTCCATTAATAAAGTTCAAAGATTTGAGTTATAAATTGATTTACTAATCATACTAAATTATGAATCTAAAAATTTAAGTATACCGAGCTCTCGACGCAGATTGTTAAAGCGGTCTTCAGCCAATGGTTTTATGAAAATGTCTGCTAGTTGATGATCTGTGTCAACAAATTCTATACAAATATCTCCATGTTGTTGGTGATCACGTAAAAAGTGATGACGAATCTCTATGTGCTTTGTGCGTGAGTGACATACAGGGTTCTTAGTCAGGTTAATAGTGCTAGTGTTGTCACAATAAATAGAAATCTTAGTATAGTGCAGATTGTAGTCTTCTAAGGTATGCTTCAGCCACAAAATTTGAGCACAACATCGTCCTGTGGTGATATACTCAGCCTCAGTACTTGATAGTGCTACAGAATTTTGTTTCTTGCTAAACCATGAGACTAAGGCTTTTCCAAGGAAATAACACGTACCGTTGGTACTTTTACAGTCTACTTTGTATTCTGCAAAATTCGCATCCCAGTAACCTATCAGGTTAAAGGATTTGGTTTTAGGATACCATAAGCCGACTGTTGAAGTTCCCTTAAGTTATCGAAAGATACGCATAACGGTACATAAGTGTGATTGTCACGCCCCAGAACCAGAATACTGGAGAGCGGGGGTAGACATAGCCAGCTACGTATATTGAAGTGCAACCCACCTCGCTATACGGTCACGGCTGTCTAGGATACATGAGGGTTTATCTACAAGCCAGCAGTCTCTTAAGGTCAAGAACAAGCCTATTGTCTCAATCACAAGCAAGTAAACAAATGTTATAAGATGTATGATCATTAAATATACAATAGTAAGGCGTCCCAAACATTACATATTCAGTTGATCATGAAGCTAGTCATTACAAAATGTTAGGACTAGCAAGAGTTTAGTCATACATGATCAACCCTAGGATTTGTTAATCATGTTACAGCCCGTAGGCAGACAGTAAGTAAAAGTGCAACCGAGCTAAACAGGTGCTCGTCGGTTAAACGCCTCAAAAGAATATTTTTACAATAGAGCGGGAGAGCCAAAAATAACCCACTCGTTGCCAGGGTTCCGTCTAGTGGCCACCATCTGGCTGGAAAGTCGGTAGATCCTCTGGAGCTGCTCCGAAATCTGGCCACACAAAACCAGCTGGGTCAGACCCCAGAAAGAGCAAGTGCCACAAAGGAGGCTTCACTTAAGAACTAAAACCAGCAATCAGCACAGGAATATAGTTAATATAATAAAAGACAGAAAATATAAATAACTGGTAAAACTGGAAATAAGGAAAACATGCCAGGACGATATACGACGAGATAACCATGGAACTATTCAGATAGCCAGGTTACAACCCGTAAACCAAATAAGGACCGGGGTTGTAACCCTTCGTCTGAACGGAACTTGGTTTCCCACCATTTATCGGCAAGATAATATAAAAATTCAGGATATGTAACAGGATCAAGACAAGACTAGACTTGGTTAGACTCCATCCAATCATTTCACGGCCAAGCAAGAATTACGGCTTGATACTTTAACTAACTAGGGTTATCACAGGCCTAATTACTAGCAAGATGCAGTGAGATTATTCCACAGCCACAAGCCCTGCAGACCATCCAGGCTACCCAGGTCAAAAGATTAGGGTTGAATTCAGGTGGGTACATCGTCCAGGAAACGCATGTACCCTTAAGTAGCTTGAAGGGTGCAACACATGGCAGTGTGCTGGAAATGTGCCCTACTCGACGGCAGGTTACAGATCCCAAGCACGCCCAGGTAACGGGATTGCCTGTAGCTGGAAGATCTCTTCATGACTAATGTATTAATCTAGTTGTTAACCTTAGTCGTACTCCTGACCGTGGTACTCAGGAGTCCCATCCTAGACATGGTGCCAGACAGGACTGGTTTATTTGTACAAGCACAGTCACCCACGGTGTCCAGGATGTTCATTCTTGTCAAGTCATGTCATGTCAGGTAGCCGTCGCAACAGCTTATCAAGATATAACATGTCAGGTTTATCATGTCAAGTGTACTTGTCAGGAGTGCGCCACGATGGGCCACTATCAGGTCATGTTAGGTCATTACGTCAGGAGTGCACCACTACGGGTCACTATCGTGTCAGGCTCAGGTATCATTTCTAAACATATCAAGTAATTTCGGGAATTATCAAGTTCAGGTCAAAAGGCGTAAGGATATAAAATGGACGTTAAATATCTAATAAAATATCAATATACAGGGCTATAAATCCAGGATAAGGAAAATAAAACCAAACTGACATGCTAATATAAGATCAAGTCTGCCAAAGGCCATACGTTCAGGCAGGCATACGCTCAGGTAAGCATACGCTCCCAAAGGGCAGCGTAAAAGGCAGCGTATGGGGGTCTCAAAGCTCTCGGGTTGAACCAGGGTGACAAGATAGGCTAGCGTATGCTCAAGCCCGCGTACGCCTTGCTCGCTCAAGCTAGCGTACCAAGGTACGCGTACGCTCAAGCTAGCGTACGCTCAAGACATGCTGCCAACAGGCAGCGTATCAAGGTGAGCGTACGCTCACTAAAGAGCAGCGTACGAAGGCTAGCGTACGCTCGCTAAAGAGCAGCGTACGAAGGCTAGCGTACGCTCGCTAAAGAGCAGCGTACGAAGGCTAGCGTACGCTCGCTAAAGAGCAGCGTACGACTCAGCGGCATAAGCTAAAAAGCTAGCTCACTGTTCACTGTCTTCTCCAAATGGCAAGAACAGCAAGAACTCCAAGGATGGAACCCAAAACTCCAAATGCTCATAACTTGGTCAAAACAAGTCCGAATCCAACTTTCCAAAGGTCAAAATTGGGTAGAATAAAATTATCTACAACATGGAACCATAAAAACTTAAAAACAAAGGAGTTTGATAGATCAAAACCACCAAAATCCAAAAATACTAAATTGTAGATCTACAAGAATCAAGGCCTCAAAATGGAAAATGACAAGTTCTAATGTGTCTTAGAATCATGAGAAGAAGCTAATGGAACCATAAAAATAAGTTCTCTTGTGGAAGCAAGTTGCACTTGCCTATGGTTGGGGAGTTGTGGAGAGGAAGGAAGAAGAAGAAGAAGAAGAAATAAATGAGAGTTATGGAGGAGAGAGAAGGTTGGTGGGGAAATAAATATCATGGGTTGGTGGTAGGTAGGGGGTTCACCTTGGTCCATGATGGACCAAGCAACCAGCCGGCCAAACCAAGAAAAACTCAAACCGAGAGTTAAGCCAAGCCAAGAAAACTACACGAGGAACAATACAAGAAAATTACGTACACGTATTTCCAAAATACGTAATACGAACCACAGACATTACAACTCTACCCACCTTAAAAGAATTCTGTCCTCAGAATTTAATTAAGAGGCTAGAGAGACAAGAACAAGCTACACTATTCACAGGCAATTATACTAGGCAATCAATCAATCATGCAAGCAAGGAATTGATGGCATGAGGCATAAGAAAGACATTATACCACCCGAGTCAAACAAATCGGGATATCGTGATCGGATATCATCCTCATGCTCCCACGTTGACTCCCCCAAAGAGTGATAACCCCAAGCAACTCGGACTAACTTGATAGTCTTGTTCTTGAGGATCTTCTCTCTTCGATCCAATATAGACACGGGCCTCTCCTCATACGAAAGGTTGGTACCAACAACCAATTCCGAATGATCCAGGATGTGGCTCGGATCCGGGATATACCGTCGTAATTGGGATACATGGAACACGTCATGCACCTCTCTTAGCGACGGTGGAAGAGCGAGACGATAGGATACATCTGCTACTCGCTCCAGAATGTCAAACGGTCCTATATACCTAGGACTAAGCTTGCCCCGTACACCGAAACGAATGACGCCACGGTTAGGCGAAATCCTCAGGAATACATGATCGCCGACCGAGAACTCGAGAGGACGCCGATGAGAATCCGCCCAATGACGCTGGCGATCTTGGGCAACTCGAAGGTGATCTCTGACTCGCCTGACTACTTCAACGGTCTGAGCAATCATTTCTGGACCAAGCATCTGCCTCTCTCCAACATCATTCCAGGCTAACGGGGATTAGCACTTCCTGCCATACAGTGCCTCGAACGGTGCCATCAGGATACTGGCCTGGAAACTGTTATTGTATGAGAATTCCACCAGGTGCAAATGATCTTCCCATGAACCACCGAAGTCAAGTGTGCAAGACCGCAACATATCTTCAAGAGTCTGGATCGTGCGCTCCGACTGGCCATCTGTCTGCGGGTGATATGCTGAACTAAACTGGAGATGGGTTTCCAAGCTCTCTTGCAAGCTACGCCAAAAGTGCAAAGTAAATCTTGAATCTCGGTCCGAGGTGATACTGACTGGCACTCCGTGCAATCTGACAATCTGCCTGAGGTACATCTCTGCTAACTGAGCTGTCGACTGACCAACTCTAAACGGGAGAAAGTGCGCTACCTTGGTAAGCCTATCCACAATGACCCAAATAGCATCTCTACTAGCTGGGGATCTAGGTAATCCGGTCACGAAATCCATGGTCACATGCTCCCACTTCCACTCTGGAATCGGTAAGGGCTGAAGAAGTCCAGCCGGTCTCTGATGTTCGGCTTTAACTTGTTGGCAAACCAAACACCGAGAGACAAACCGAGCTATCTCCCGCTTTATGCCATTCCACCAAAAATGCTGCCGGATATCACGGTACATCTTCGTACTACCGGGATGGATGGAATACTGCGAACTGTGCGCTTCTGACATGATCTCCTGCCGGATATCTCCGCTGGGTACACAAAGACGCTTACCATGTCGAAGTGTACCATCCTCATGAATACATAACTCTGGTCTTCGTCCTGCTTCACACTCTGTTCTGAGTCGCTGAAGCTTGGAATCTGCCGACTGCGCCATCCGAATCCTCTCGACTATAGTGGACTGAACTCGCATACTGGCCATCAAGGCCACACTGGAAGGGAGGACAACTTCAACACCCATCTTCTGAAGATCTGCTAACAGCTCTGGTTGTGCTGTTAGAAAATAAACTCCGGCTCTTCTGCTCAATGCATCTGCTACGACATTGGCCTTCCCAGGATGATACTGCAAGCTGACATCATAATCCACAAGAAGCTCCAGCCACCCCCTCTGACGCATGTTAAGATCCTTCTGGGTGAAAACATACTTCAGGCTCTTGTGGTCGGTGAAAATCTCCACCCTATCTCCGTACAAGTAGTGCCTCCACAACTTAAGTGCAAACACCACTGCTGCCAGCTCCAAGTCATGGGTTGGGTAATTCCTCTCATGATCACGAAGTTGTCGTGACGCATAAGCTATTACCTTTCCATGCTGCATCAGAACACATCCTAAACCTCTGCCTGAAGCATCACAATACACTAAAAATTCTCCGGTTCCATCTGGAAGCGTGAGAATAGGAGCTGTTATCAATCCTCGCTTCAACTGCTCAAAAGAACTCTGATACTCTGCTGTCCAAGCAAACTGCGCATCCTTGCGGGTCAACTGCGTCAATGGTGCTGAAATTCGGGCAAAGTCTGAAACAAATCGCCGGTAATAGCCAGCCAATCCAAGGAAACTGCGAACTTCTGCAACTGTGCTGGGTACTGGCCACGACTTAATAGCTACAATCTTCTGGAGATCCACTTCTACTCCTCCTCTAGTGATAATATGACCCAAGTATGAAATGCGATCGAGCCAGAACTCGCATTTACTGAACTTGGCATATAACTGGTGCTCTTTGAGAATCTGAAGAACCACACGAAGATGCTGCTCATGCTCCGCCTCACTCTTGCTGTAGACCAGGATGTCATCCAAGAACACGATCACAAATTGATCCAAGTAAGGCATGAAAATACGATTCATGAGGTCCATGAATACTGCCGGCGCATTGGTCGCTCCAAAAGGCATAACAAGGAACTCCCAATGCCCATATCTCGATCTAAAAGCTGTCTTCGGGATGTCCTGCTCTCTGACTCTGATCTGATGATAACCTGAGCGCAAATCAATCTTCGAGAATACTGAAGCCCCCTTGAGTTGATCAAACAAGTCATCTATCCTCGGAAGAGGGTATCTGTTCTTGATTGTCACTGAGTTCAAGGTACGATAATCAACACATAACCTGGACGTACCATCCTTCTTTTTCACAAGAAGCATCGGGGCTCCCCAAGGTGATCCACTAGCACGAATGAATCCCTTGGTTCTGAGTTCTTCAATCATCTTGTACAATATCTCCAACTCTGACGGCGCCATCCTGTAGACTCTCTCTGACACTGGGGCTGTCCCGGGAATCAAGTCTATAGTGAACTCGATCTCCCGCTCCGGAGGCATACCTGGAAGCTCTTCTGGAAAAACATCTGGGAACTCATCCACTATCCTGGGCAACTGAACTGCTGCTACTGCCATCCGCAATACTGGAGGAGATGACTCAACCTCGCCTCGAGAGAAAGAAAACTCTGGCTCGCCTGGAATGCTAAAAACAACCCTGCCAATGTGGCAGTCTATCCTAGCATACTGGTTCCTCAACCAATCCATCCCTAAGACTACATCATAATCGGTCATCGGGAACTCTATCAACCTAGCGGGGAATTCTCTACCGCTAACTACGACCCGGCACGAAGAAAACACTCTATCTACTCCCACAAGTCCGTTACCAGTAAGTATATTGAGCCTTACTGATAATGACTCAGGCTCCAATCCTACCCGTGCCGCGAATCGTACAGACATAAAAGAATACGATGCACCAGAATCAAATAAAGCTGAAGCTGGAAAGGAGTTGACGAGAATAGTACCTGCCACTACCTCTCCTGGTGCCAATCCTTCCTCCACGGTCATCACCATAGCCTGACCGTGCCCTCGAGGTGCTGGTCCCCTCTGCTGATATCCTCGCTGCCTATTCTGACTCAAGGCCTGGGCTTGCACATACTGCTGAGGGCTCTGCTGCTGAAATGCCTGGAACTGAGGCGGCAAGGGCCTCATCAATGGATACTGCTGCTGCTGCTGGACTGGTGCTGGTCCTCTCACCGAAGAACTAGAAAGGTTGGACGAGGATGAACCACCCCTGTTCGGACAGGATCCAACCCTATGGTCTGGTGCTCCACAAGTCAGACACAATCCCTGTGCCCTACGGCACTCTGCCACCACATGGCCTGGCTTTCCACAATGAGAACATCCCACTGCGGAAGACTGCTTCTGCTTCTGCTGCTGCTGAGGGTACGTCGGAGTAGAATGCTGAATCGACGTCACTGAGGCTGCTCGCCTCGGAACTCCAATAGTCAAAGCCCTGGCTGCCGGGGCTGGTGCTGAAGACTGATTTATCTGGCCGTGAGATCTCTTCCGACCCCCGGTCCTATCCACGATCCTCTGGGAGGTATACTCATGCCTCCTAGCTGCTCTTAAGACTGCATCGAAAGTCTGATGCTCAAACTGCTCGACTGCCAACAAGATCTCCAGGTGAAGTCCCTGCTGGAACCGCTGGGCTCTATCATACTCGGTTGCCACCAGGGTGGGAGCAAACCGACTGAGTCTGGAAAACTCGGCCGCATATCCGTCGACCGTCCTGCCTCCTTGCTTCAGATTTATGAACCTCGTCTGTAGATCGTACCGAGCCACGGCATCGAAATACTTGGTCTGAAATCTTTCTCTGAACACTGCCCATGGAATGGGTGCTGCTAACCCAACTGCCTGTGCTACCCACCAGCTGCGGGCAAGATCTAACAACTGCAGGCGCACAACGGCCACCTTCTCGTTCTCTGGAGTCCTGGCTGCTTCTAGAATCACTTCTGTGTCCTGAAGCCATGCATCTGCCGCGATAGCATCTTCACTACCGTCGAAGAATGGAGGGTTCAAGCGCTTGAAGCTGTTGGCAGCGCTGTTACCCTGATGACCACCCCGGGTCAAAGCATCTGTCACTACCTGGTGCAAGGCATCTCCACGCCGGTCTTGGAAAGCTATCAAGGTCCTGACGAGACCTACCAAAGTGCCGTCATCATGTTCTACAGGTTGAACTGGCTGGACTGGTGGCTCTCCGCCAGAAGGTACAACTCTGGAGGCTACTCCGGAATGCTGGGCTTGATCTCCTGGTTGCTGCTGGTCCGCGGGAGGTGCTCCGCCTTGCTGGTCGGTAGGACCACGAACAATGCCGCTGAAGAAGACGACATAGGGAGCAATAAGGAAGGACCAGGACAGATCAACGATACAAGCATATGATCAGGACAAGAATCCAGGGATTCAGAAGATATGAGCAGAGATCAAGGACAAATACTGATTGAGACATCTATTCGGTAAACCCTCACATATCTTGATTTACAAGACCTGCATGGGCCACCACTTAAACCATGTCACGCCCCAGAACCAGAATACTGGAGAGCTGGGGCAGACATAGCCAGCTACGTATATTGAAGTGCAACCCACCTCGCTATACGGTCACGGCTGTCTAGGATACATGAGGGTTTATCTACAAGCCAGCAGTCTCTTAAGGTCAAGAACAAGCCTATTGTCTCAATCACAAGCAAGTAAACAAATGTTACAAGATGTATGATCATTAAATATACAATAGTAAGGCGTCCCAAACATTACATATTCAGTTGATCATGAAGCTAGTCATTACAAAATGTTAGGACTGGCAAGAGTTTAGTCATACATGATCAACCCTAGGATTTGTTAATCATGTTACAGCCCGTAGGCAGACAGTAAGTAAAAGTGCAACCGAGCTAAACAGGTGCTCGTCGGCTAAACGCCTCAAAAGAATATTTTTACAATAGAGCGGGAGAGCCAAAAATAACCCACTCGTTGCCAGGGTTCCGTCTAGTGGCCACCATCTGGCTGGAAAGTCGGTAGATCCTCTGGAGCTGCTCCGAAATCTGGCCACACAAAACCAGCTGGGTCAGACCCCAGAAAGAGCAAGTGCCACAAAGGAGGCTTCACTTAAGAACTAAAACCAGCAATCAGCACAGGAATATAGTTAATATAATAAAAGACAGGAAATATAAATAACTGGTAAAATTGGAAATAAGGAAAACATGCCAGGACGATATACGACGAGATAACCATGGAACTATTCAGATAGCCAGGTTACAACCCGTAAACCAAATAAGGACCGGGGTTGTAATCCTTCGTCTGAACGGAACTTGGTTTCCCACCATTTATCGGCAAGATAATATAAAAATTCAGGATATGTAACAGGATCAAGACAAGACTAGACTTGGTTAGACTCCATCCAATCATTTTACGGCCAAGCAAGAATTACGGCCTGATACTTTAACTAACTAGGGTTATCACAGGCCTAATTACTAGCAAGATGCAGTGAGATTATTCCACAGCCACAAGCCCTGCAGACCATCCAGGCTACCCAGGTCGAAAGATTAGGGTTGAATTCAGGTGGGTACATCGTCCAGGAAACGCATGTACCCTTAAGTAGCTTGAAGGGTGCAACACATGGCAGTGTGCTGGAAATATGCCCTACTCGACGGCAGGCTACAGATACCAAGCGCGCCCAGGTAACGGGATTATCTGTAGCTGGGAGATCTCTTCATGACTAATGTATTAATCTAGTTGTTAACCTTAGTCGTACTCCTGACCGTGGTACTCAGGAGTCCCATCCTAGACATGATGCCAGACAGGACTGGTTTATTTGTACAAGCACAGTCACCCACGGTGTCCAGGATGTTCATTCTTGTCAAGTCATGTCATGTCAGGTAGCTGTCGCAACAGCTTATCAAGATATAACATGTCAGGTTTATCATGTCAAGTGTACTTGTCAGGAGTGCGCCACGATGGGCCACTATCAGGTCATGTTAGGTCATTACGTCAGGAGTGCACCACTACGGGTCACTATCGTGTCAGGCTCAGGTATCATTTCTAAACATATCAAGTAATTTCGGGAATTATCAAGTTCAGGTCAAAAGGCGTAAGGATATAAAATGGACGTTAAATATCTAATAAAATATCAATATACAGGGCTATAAATCCAGGATAAGGAAAATAAAACCAAACTGACATGCTAATATAAGATCAAGTCTGCCAAAGGCCATACGTTCAGGCAGGCATACGCTCAGGTAAGCATACGCTCCCAAAGGGCAGCGTAAAAGGCAGCGTATGGGGGTCTCAAAGCTCTCGGGTTGAACCAGGGTGACAAGATAGGCTAGCGTATGCTCAAGCCCGCGTACGCCTTGCTCGCTCAAGCTAGCGTACCAAGGCACGCGTACGCTCAAGCTAGCGTACGCTCAAGACATGCTGCCAACAGGCAGCGTATCAAGGTGAGCGTACGCTCACTAAAGAGCAGCGTACGAAGGCTAGCGTACGCTCGCTAAAGAGCAGCGTACGAAGGCTAGCGTACGCTCGCTAAAGAGCAGCGTACGAAGGCTAGCGTACGCTCGCTAAAGAGCAGCGTACGACTCAGCGGCATAAGCTAAAAAGCTAGCTCACTGTTCACTGTCTACTCCAAATGGCAAGAACAGCAAGAACTCCAAGGATGGAACCCAAAACTCCAAATGCTCATAACTTGGTCGAAACAAGTCCGAATCCAACTTTCCAAAGGTCAAAATTGGGTAGAATAAAATTATCTACAACATGGAACCATAAAAACTTGAAAACAAAGGAGTTTGATAGATCAAAACCACCAAAATCCGAAAATACTAAATTATAGATCTACAAGAATCAAGGCCTCAAAATGGAAAATGATAAGTTCTAATGTGTCTTAGAATCATGAGAAGAAGCTAATGGAACCATAAAAATAAGTTCTCTTGTGGAAGCAAGTTGCACTTGCCTATGGTTGGGGAGTTGTGGAGAGGAAGGAAGAAGAAGAAGAAGAAGAAATAAATGAGAGTTATGGAGGAGAGAGAAGGTTGGTGGGGAAATAAATATCATGGGTTGGTGGTAGGTAGGGGGTTCACCTTGGTCCATGATGGACCAAGCAACCAGCCGGCCAAACCAAGAAAAACTCAAACCGAGAGTTAAGCCAAGCCAAGAAAACTACACGAGGAACAATACAAGAAAATTACGTACACATATTTCCAAAATACGTAATACGAACCACAGGCATTACAGTAATTCCTTAGGATTTATCTGATATCGTGCCCAAATACAGACACTAAACATAATATCAGGACGACTAGCAGTTAAATACAACAAACTACTAATCATACCTTGATACATACGCTGGTCGATAGGTTTGCCACCTTCATCAGTGTCAAGCTTTGTTGATGTAGCCATTGGAGTTTCAATTGGCTTTACATTGTCGAAGTTGTACTTTTTCAATATGTCCTTTGTATATTTAGCTTGATTGATGAATGTTCCTTTTGAGTGTTATTTGATCTGAAGTCCTAGGAAGAAGTTCAGCTATACCATCATACTCATCTCAAATTTACTCTGTGTACACTTAGCAAAATTTTGACAAAGTTTTTCATTAGTAGATCCGAATATGATGTCATCAACATATACTTGTATGTAGCATTTGGGTTCCTAAAATTTATTTTCTATTTTAGAGATTTTTTTTATTTTTATTTTAGTTAGAATCAATTATTACCTAGGATATTGATTTGGGATCATAAGATTTTTTGCCTAAGCCTATAGGTTAGGTATGAGGAAATTAGGTTATATATGGTCTCCAGGATCCCCAGATAGGCTCTAGAGTATCATTTTATTATTTTAGAATTTTTAGGATTTTATGAAGATTTTTAGATAATTTTATGTATGATTTTATTATTTTCCTAAGCTTCTATGATTTACTGTGAGAGCACCCGAGAGTAGTTATAAGGCCAAAGAATTTATTTGGGCTCTAGAACCCTTAAATTATTTTCTAAATTTTTCTAGGAATTTTTTAGGATTTATTTGGGATTTTTAGGATTTTTTCTGATTTTTATTTAATCTTCTGTAATTAAAAATCTATTTTCTAATATAATTACACAGTCAGCCGAGCGGGGGGCCCACCCGAAAGCCGCTGAAGCGGGGAGGGGCAGGCCCACCCGTAAGCGTTTGGGTGGAGCCACGTGGGTTTCCATATTTGGAGCCGAGCTTAGCCGCTGAGCTGGCTCACCCCCATAGCCGGCTCAATTATGATCCGTTGGATCTAGGCGAGAGGCAGCAGATGCTGCCACGTGTCCCCGCCCAGTCGACTTAGCCAATTCTATCGACTCCTATTCCCTATATATACTATTATATATTTAGGTTTTCCGAAAACCCTAGATTTAATTCAGTAGTTTTTTGTGGGAGAATTCGGTAGAGTTCTTCGACTTCGCGGAGGGTTTGCCGTTGATCTAGACGTCCTTTTCGCGTGCCCTTTTTTTAGAAGCGTATTGAGGTTAGGTTTCTGAATATATAATTTATTTTCTGTTATTTTGATCTCGAATTTCTGAATAATTATTTGAGTGTCGGTTGTCCAAAAATCAACACGTCGCACGATTTTCGAGATTCCGAGCGATCCCGAACTCCGTTTCACGATCCGTTTGAAGTTTTGAAAATCTGACACCGAGCTCTACAACATATAATTTTTCCAGAAATTTAGAGTTTCATCTAGTATTTTATTTTGTTCATAGAAGTTAGATTTGGTCAACGGTTCATCGATTTGGTCATGGTTAGACATATTGGCGATAACTTTTGACCAAATCGTGATTTTGCGGCACGGTCAATTCTAGTGCACTCATGGTACTGAAATCTACCATGTTGCACACTCAAACTTTTGAATTCGTAATGTTTGACTAGTTAGTCAATAGTATGTCTCGGTTTGCGTGCCACGGGTCCCGAATTTACAACCGTGACTTTCCTTTGCCAAATATTTGTGTGTAGATTGTTATTTCAAAATTAAATAGGTTAAAATAAGATTTTTGATGATTTACTCCAGAATTAAAATAGTATTAATTAGTTTAACCCATTAGCCACTTTCTAGGATTTTTAGAGTGGGAATCGTTGATCTAACTTGTGATTGTTTTTGTGTCGGGGTAGATCGGGCTACGACGTCTTGAGTTGTGACTTTATCATCTATCAGATCTAGCAAGTATCACTATGACCTATGTTTCCTTTATTTTATACTGCATGTATCTTCGTGTCGTCTTTTCACTATTACTCCCTTATGGTTCGTGATTGTCATTGTTCATGATTACTATTGTGCACGAGGGTTAGAATCGGTTCGATATACATACATGTTCATGCCTTACTCATTGTTTCCTATTGTCTACAGTTTATCGTATTGCTAATGTTTATCGTAGTGGACATGTATTGTGAGTAAGTCGAGCGGAGGAATACAACAAGTAAGCATGTGGTCAACGAATTGAATACAGACTCCCTATACATTTATTGCATAATATCAGTCATGCACCACACGTATGACTGACGGATATTCCAAGCCGTCTACATGCTGAAAGTTGGTATTCTAAAACACACAGTATACGTGACTTAATTATTGTTACTCTATTGTCTATTGTTCTTCTTTCGTCAAGTCTACCTTTTTATTGTTATCATGTCTTGGTGGTATATCAAGTCAACCTTCATATTACTATCATGTCTTAGTAGTTTTTCATTGTCATACAATGTCATGCCTATACTTATCTTCAGTTAAATTCCTTTTATCTTTTCTTCATGATTGTATACTATATTGTGTAATGTAGTGTTATGGTGATCTTGCTCCAATCCTGACTGGATAACTATTTTTTAGCTTTAGACAATGAGATTTGCCCCGAGGTCTACGGTGAGTATGTTGGCGACCCTGACATCATTGGCGTACCCGATTCCAGTACTGATGCGAATTAGCATATTTTTTTCCTTATGGATTCGTATTAGTTAGTAGTTATGGAGTTTAGTTGTCTATTTTATTTTCTGCTATCCGGGTTTGTTTTCGAGACTTTCTGAGTTGTAGTGGATTATTTCATATTTATAATATTGAGACTATTAGATATTTTGGTGATTATTGGTGGCTTAGTTATGGATGATATATATGCGTGTTGTGCTTGTTGTGGACCATTGTTATCATAGATAGCGTACTACCGCCGATGCTGCGGCGTAGGCTGGACTTGGCCACGAGCTCGTATCCCAAAATTGGGAGCAGATCGTGACAAGTTTTTATGGTGGCCCATGCAGGTCCAATTTTGCAAAAGACTGTGAACTCGTGGTAGTACTTAAGTTAGTCGTACTACTGCGAGCTTGCGAATAGAGTTGAAGTTAGGAGGATGTATCATCCACAAAATAGGACTTCTAACCTTATGAGTCTATTTTATCTTAGGATCTTATTGTCTCTTAAATTGTATCTTGCTTGATTTCGTCCGTGATTTCTTCGATATGTTTGTATCTACCGTTCTAACCATATCCTTTTTTTCTTTTAGTTCGCAATGGTTGAGACAAGGCACAGTACGATCTGTAAGGGAAAAAGGGTAGCTAACCCTTATGCTACTCCCAAGCTCGAAGGATCGACAACAGAGAGTACAGAATTCGTAGAGCCCTCTAACCCTCAACCAAATAGAGTTAGTACTGAGGATCTTCCACCACCACCACCAACAGCCCCAACCCAAGGAGTAACTGTGGATGGAGCTCATCTCCTTACGATACTCCAGGGCATGATGGAGACTCAGCAGAGACATGCAAATATTCTAGAGAGGAGCGTAGAAGCGCGACAAGATCGTGTGGGTACTATTGATAGGTTTCACAAGATGAACCCAACTCCATTTACTGGCTCGGAGAAACCTATAGAAGTCACCAACTGGCTAGTAGAGATAGAGATACTACTAGAGGCATCGGAGCTGCCGCCGGAAAAATGGATAAAAGCAGTGAAGTTGCAGCTCAAGGACAATGCACATCATTGGTGGGCGGCACAAGAAAGGCGGTTGGGCAAGAATGTGTTATGGAAAGAGTTTACGGACCTCTTCAATACCATGTTCTTCCCTACCACAGTTCGGAAGGAGCCGCGGGATCAGTTCATACGACTAGAGCAGGGGAGCATGACAGTGGACGAATATGATGCAGAATTCAGTCACTTAAGTCGTTTTGCTCCTACTCTTGTATCTACAGAAGAAGAGAAGGCGGATAAGTTCCATTCTGGGTTGAATTACAAGTTGTAGAGTTTGACAGCATCAGTAGACCCAACATCTTATACAGATATCTTGAATGCAGCTAGGCGTCAAGAATCTATTCTAAGGCAGAAAGTAGCTTCCCAAAAGAGAGGTAGAGATGGTAGTAATCAAGAATCATCAAAACGTCCTAATATTTCTCAGACCCTTCAAATCCAGCATCAACATCATCCTCCAACTAGGGTGGTATCATCCCAGCCACAACAACAGCCTATCCTACCCAAGCCTAAGTGTAATTATTGTGGAAGAGAAGGACACAAGTGGGACCATTGTAGGAAGAGGTTAGGACTTTGTCTCCTTTGTGGATCACCAGACCACCAAGAGCGAGAATGCCCCGTAGCACCAGCTCATAAGCCAGCTTCACAGCAGCAGTCTGGAGGAGCACAACGTCAAGGACAGGCATTTGTGGCTGTGACTCAACCCCAAGATATAGGTAACTTAAATATGTCTCCTTAAAAGCCTTCTTTAGTTTTAGTTGTTATGCATGCTTGGTTAGTTTGTAGTATGCTTATCAGTTCCCTTATGTTCCTAGTCATTATCTCTCCGTGACTTAGCTTAAGAAATTATTGCTTGTAAGAGTTAGGTATTATACTATGCTATTGTGATGTTTGATTTTTTAGGACAAAAATCTTTTAAGGGGGATAGTTTGTAGCATTTGCGTTCCTAAAATTTATTTTCTATTTTAGAGATTTTTTTTTTTTATTTTTTTTAGTTAGAATCAATTATTACCTAGGATTGATTTGGGATCGTAAGATTTTTTACCTAAGCCTATAGGTTAGGTATGAGGAAATTAGGTCATATATGGTCTCCAGGGTCCCCAGACAGCTCTAGAGTATCATTTTATTAGTTTAGAATTTTTCAGGATTTTATGAAGATTTTTAGATAATTTTATATATAATTTTATTTTCCTAAGCTTCTATCATTTACTGTGAGAGCACCCGAGTAGTTATGAGGCAAAAGAATTATTTGGGCTCTAGAACCCTTAAATTATTTTCTAGATTTTTCTAGGAATTTTTAGGAATTTTTTGGGATTTATTTGGAATTTTTAGGATTTTTCCTGATTTTTATTTAATTTTCTGTAATTAAAAATCTATTTTCTAATATAATTACACAGTCAGCCGAGCGGGGGGCCCACCCGTCAACCGCTAAAGCGGGGAGGGGCAGGCCCAACCGTCAGCGTTTGGGTGGAGCCACGTGGGTTCCAATATTTGGAGCCGAGCTCAGCCGCTGAGCTGGCTCACCCCCATTGCCGGCTCAATTATGATCCGTTGGATCGGGTGGGAGGCAGCAGATGCTTCCACGTGTCCCCGCCCAGCCGACTTAGCCAATTCCACCGACTCCTATTCCCTATATATTATTTATATTTAGGTTTTCCGAAAATCCTAGATTTAATTCAACAGTTTTTTTAGGAGAGTTCGGTAGAGTTCTTCGACTTCGCAAAGGGTTTGCCGTTGATCTAGACGTCCTTTTGGCGTGCCGTTTTTTTATAGAAGCGTATTGAGGTTAGGTTTCTGAATATATAATTTATTTTCTGGTATTTTGATCTCGAATTTCTGAATAATTATTTGAGTGTCGGTTGTCCAAAATTAATATATCGCACGGTTTTCGAGATTCCGAGCGGTCCCGAACTCCGTTTTGCGATCCGTTTGAAGTTTTGGAAATCTGACACCGAGCTCTACAACATATAATTTTCCAGAAATTTAGAGTTTCATCTAGTATTTTATTTTGTTCATAGAAGTCAGATTTGGTCAACGGCTCATCTATTTGGTTATGGTTAGCCATAATGGCGATAACTTTTGACCAAATCGTGATTTTACGGCACGGTCGATTCCTGTGCACTCATGGTACTGAAATCTACCATGTTGCACACTCAAACTTTTGAATTCATGATGTTTGACTAGTTAGTCAACAGTATGTCTCGATTTGCGTGCCACGGGTCCCGAATTTGCAACCGTGACTTTCCTTGGCCAAATATTTGTGTGTAGATTGTTATTTCAGAATTAAATAGGTTAAAATAGGATTTTAGATGATTTACTCCAGAATTAAAATAGTATTAATTAGTTTAACCCATTAGCCACTTTCTAGGATTTTTCGAGTGGGAATCGCTGATCTAACTTGTGATTGTTTTTGTGTCGGGGTAGATCGGGCTACGACGTCTTGAGTTGTGAATTTATCATCTATCGGAGTAGACAAGTATCACTATGACCTTGTTTCCTTTATTTTATACTACTGTATCTTCGTGTCGTCTTTTCACTATTACCCCTTATGGTTCGTGATTGTCATTGTTCATGATTACTATTGTGCACGAGAGTTAGAATCGGTTGGATATACATACATGTTCATGCCTTACTCATTGTTTCCTATTGTCTACAGTTTATCGTATTGCTAATGTTTATCCTGGACGTATTGTGTGAGTCGGGCGGGGGGAATACAACAAGTAAGCATGTGGTCAACGAATTGAATACAGACTCCCTATACATTGATTGCATAATATAGTCATGCACCATACGTATGACTGACGGATATCCCAAGCCGTCTACATGCTGAAAGTTGATATTCTAAAACACGCAGTACACGTGACTTAATTATTGTTACTCTATTGTCTATTGTTCTTCTTTCGTCAAGTCTACCTTTTTATTGTTATCATGTCTTGGTGGTATGTCAAGTCAATCTTCATATTACTATCATGTCTTAGAGGTTTTTCATTGTCATACAATGTCATGCCTATACTTATCTTCAGTTAAATTCCTTTTATCTTTCCTTCATGCTTGTATAGTATATTGTGTAATGTAGTGTTATGGTGATCTTGCTCCAATCCTGATTGGATAACTATTTTTCAGCTTTAGACGACGAGATTTGCCCCAAGGTCTACGATGAGTATGATGGCGACCCTGATATCATTGGCGTACCCGATTCCAGCACTGATGCGAATTAGCATATTTTTTCCTTATGGATTCGCATTAGTTAGTAGTTATGGAGTTTAGTTGTCTATTTTATTTTCTGCTATCCGGGTTTATTTTTGAGACTTTCTGAGTTGTAGTGGATTATTTCATATTTATAATATTGAGACTATTAGATATTTTGGTGATTATTAGTGGCTTAGTTATGGATGATATTATGCGTGTTGTGCTTGTTGTGGACCATTGTTATAATAGACAGCATACTACCGCCGATGCTGCGGCGTAGGCTGGACTTGGCCACGAGCTCATATCCCAAAATTTGGAGCGGGTCGTGACATTGTATAAGAAGAATATCATCATCTAAAGACTTGATAAATAAAGTAGTATCAACTCTTCCTTTTGAAAAACCATTTTCAAGTAAGAAGGCACTTAGGCGCTCATACCAAGCACGCGATGCCTATTTGAGTCCATAGAGTGCTTTTTTCAAGTTTGAAGACGTGATCAGGTTTTTAAAAATCTTCAAAACTAGGGAGTTGTTTCACAAAAACTTCTTCTTTCAAAAATCCGTTTAAAAATGCACTTTTCACGTCCATTTGAAATAATTTGAAATCATTAAAATATGCAAATGCATAAAACATGTGGATAGCTTCTAGTCTAGCAACAGGAGCATATGTCTCATTATAATCATACCTTCTTCTTGATTATAACCTTGTGCCACTAGAAGCTTTATTGCGTAGAACTTGTCCATCTTCACTTAATTTATTTTGGAACACCTATTTAGTACCAATTATCGATTGACCAATAGGTTTAGGAATGAGTTCCCAAACTTGGTTTCTCTCAAATTGATTAAGTTCCTCTTGTATGGCATCAATCTAAAATTCAGCATTAAAGCATCTGCTACATTCTTAGGTTCTACTTGTGAAATGAAGGCTACATTACCTGATATTTTAGTATCTCTATACGAAGAGCGTGTACTTACACCTTTTGATATATCACCTATAGTGAGCGTCTCTGGATGATTTGGCAAGAACTTCAATGACTCGAATCTATGAGTCAGATCTTCCATCAGAATTTTATCGGTTCTAGCTTGTGCATGTTCATCATCGCTGTCGCTAGACCTGTGACTATTGAGCTCATCAAAAGTAACGTTAATGGATTCTTCAATAATTATAGATCTTTTATTAAAAATTCTATATCCCTTACTCTTAGCAGCATATCCGAGAAATATCCCTTCATTTGCTTTAGAGTCGAACTTTTTCAAGTTGTCCTTGGTGTTCAAGATAAAACAGCGACATCCAAAAACTTTAAAATATAAAATATTTGGAATTCTTCCAAACCAAAGTTCATAAAGTGTTTTCTTCGAGATCGGTCGAATTAACACCCTATTTAAAATATGATAGGCTGTACTAACAACTTCTGCCCAAAATATTTAGGAAGATTATGCTGATTCAGCATGACTCTAGCCATCTCGCTTAGAGTACGGTTCTTCCGTTCCACAACACCATTTTGTTGAGGAGTTCTAGGATAAGAAAACTCGTGGTAATATCCACTATCATCATAAAACTTTTTGAAATCAGTATTTTCGAATTTGCCACCATGATCACTTCGGATACGAGTAATCATGAAGCCTTTTTCGTTTTGTACATTTTTACAGAATATCTAAAATTTAAAAATTGCATCACTTTTGTTTGATATAAAGTAAAACCAAGTAAAGCGAGAGAAATCATCAACAAAAACAAAGGCATAGAGCTTACTGCCAAGACTAACGACTCTAATAGGACCAAATAAATCCATATGTATCAACTACAAAGGTCTAGAAGTACTTACAGAGTTGATGGATTTAAGTGCAGACCTATGTGCTTTATTCTTTTCACAGTTTGTACATACCATATCTCTCTTGAACGATATCTCGGGGAGTTCTTTTACCAACTTTTTAGTGCTTAGCCATGAGATAGTGTCCATATTAGCATGTCCTAGCCCCATATGCCATAGCCAGCCTTCATCTAAGTTTTCTACTCGGCATCTTCCTGCATTATTAGTACTCTCTAGAAAGAAAACATAAATATTGTCTTCTTTAATCCCTTCATATACGGGATTACCAGATGACATATCATATATTGTATATTTATCTTTTACAAAATTGACCATAACCATTATCTGCCAAGTGACTTATGTACAGTAGGTTAAGTTTCAATTCCATAACCAGACAAACATTTTATTACAGGATAAGGAGATATACAAACAATACCATTTCCAATGATATCACCTCTCAGGTTGTTTCTGAAGGAGACGTATCCTTCTTTCTTCATCGATAACGTAGCGAACAAATATATCACCAGTCATGTGCCACGAACATCCGCTATCGAGGATCCACTTGCTTTTAGCATGAAAGGGTTGAGGGTCCACCTACAAAACAAGTAGATGAATCCTTTGGTACCCATTTATTGAAGGGTCCATGTTTATTAGTCTTAGGTCTCCAAATCAGTGTGTGACTGTCAACAAGCTTTCTTGCTAGACAATACTGTGATATGTGCCCATGAGTACCACAGTACATGCAAGTAAGTTTTGAAAACGTGTTAGTTAAAATTGTGTTGACATGCATATGTGGTTTCTTTGAAAACCTATATAGAAAGCATGGTGCTATTCGTGTTTCTTATGTGCTTTCTGTGGTTTAGTCCTCTTAGGTGTATGCTTAGCATTAGGACTAACTTTAGGCTGTGTCACAAGTATAGCCTGTTTGCCTAACTTGATCTCTAACTTTTTAGAAACTGCACAAGACTCTTCATATCTAGCGGTCATATCAATGAGTCTTTTAGTGGTCATATCAATGAGTCTTTGCTCTATGACTAAGTGCCTCTTCTTCTCTATGTCATATAACTCTTGTATCTTGACATAGTCTCTTTCTTTCTTTTCAATTTTGAGGATAGCCTCATGATAGTCTACTTTAAGCTTGGCTATCTCATCCATGTTACCGGTAGTAAATGTCTCTCTAATATCTTCAACGAGATTTAATAATCTAGCTACTTCGGTTGTGCATGCCTTGACCTTTTTTGGAGATTGCTTATACTTGTCAAGCATATTTCTGTGTTCTTCAAGTAATTCGCTGAAGGCATTTTCTAGCTCATCGAAAGTAAAGTCATCATATAGAGGATTTGAGGATACCTTATCAAAAGCCATAAGACAGACATTTGCAGTACTGCAGGGTCTATCTTCTTCTTCTGATTCACTAGCATCACTTCCATGCCAGATACTTGTATTTGCATACTTTCGATCAGTTGTTGCTCTTCGGCTTGATCTTGATCGATCATATGGACTGCTTTTTTTGGAATTGGACAGTCCTTCTTCATATGCCCTGACTTCTTGCATCCAAAACAGATTGTTTCTTCTTCATTGCTTTTATGGACATCTTTTTTCCTTCTGTTTGATTTCTCAAACTTTAAGAATTTTCTAAAATTCTTCACTAGCAAGGCTTGTTCATCACCACTGGATAATTCTTCATCAGAATCTTTGCATATTGACCTTCTGGCTTAAGCTTTGAAGGTAATAGATTTTCTTTTGGGATTGCTTCTTCAAACTCTTGTAGGTCTAGCTCATGGGTTATCAGT
>JANAVB010014527.1:0-72502 GCA_029216955.1 Iris pallida
ATGAGATTAAATCCAACTAGAGAGAAACTGTGCTCTGATACCAATTGTAAGATCGATGGAACCTCTAGAGGGGGTGAATAGAGTGAAGCAGAAAATATTCCCTAAAAATTAAGCCGGTAAGGCACATATATATATATATATATATATATATATATATATATATATATATATATATATATATATATATATATAAATCTAAATATAAAATATATATATATATATATATATATATAAAATACATATATATATAAATATATATATATATATATATATATATATATATATATATATATATATATATATTTAAAAGCAGTAAAGTAAAGCAATAAGTAAATAAGGCAAGAAAGCAATACGCAGACACCGAGGTTTATACTAGTTTTCCTCTGAGAGGACTAGTCCGGTTTGCGAGAACTCTTGCTCGCTACAATCCACTATTTTTGAATAGAGATTATATCGCGTGCTTTACTCTGAAGAACACATCAACTTTAACATCGTCGTATTTTTATCTGAAGCCCACGATCAAACTTTAACACCTTTCGTGAAGAAAGCTTTTATACTCCAAGCTTGTATAACTTGGATACTACTAATTGAAAACCATCGGCACTTAGAAGAATAGAAGTTATCTTGGAAATAGGAAGATAAAAGACCTTAAGTAGAGAGGAAGGCTTTAGAATAGATAGAGAAGATGAAGAATGAATGAGTGAATAGAAATGTAAAATTCTTCTCTATTTATAGTTTTTTTTAGGACAGAGTTCGGGCAGAATTCAGTAGGATTAACATTCATAATTTTGAACGTTGTAGATCCAAAACAATAGGTATTTGCTGCTAAACATGAGAGATTTAAGTGGACCGAGTTCGGGCAGAACTCTGGCCGAGTTCAGTTAGGGTGAATTTAGGTCATTTGGGTTTTGTGGAGTTTTTGGATATTACAAAATGTTAGGTTTTATTGAAGGTCAGGAAAAGAGATTTTGTGAGAAAAGTCTTCTAAGTAGCCAGTAATCCTGCCGCACAAATTTTTAGACTCAATAAAAAGAATATACATAATAAATTAGAAAATTCTGTTTCGATGAAATCTGCAATTTCTTGCTTTTCATATCAAGGTCGGAGTTTTAAGTCAATTAACGAAATCAGTTCGACCATGGCTGTATGGGCCAACAAGAACCTCCCACTGAAGATGAGGTCGTGCAAATCGACCTAGGAGACGAGTCTTCACCTAAGCCCATATATATTAGCAAAAGTCTGACAGGGGAAGATAGAAAATCTCTTATACAACTTATCCAAGAGTACATTGATGTCTTCGCCTGGAATTATGAGAATATGTCAAGATTAGACCCGCACATCACGACGCATAAGCTGAATATTCGACCAGGTGCTAAATCGGTCAAACAGCAGCAGTGACATTTTTGCCCTAATGTTATGGATGTTGTGAACAAGCTCATCACCGGTGGCTTCATTTACTAGGAGCAACACCCATATTAGGTAGCCAATATTGTTCCTGCCACCAAGAAGAATGCAAAGATTCGAATATGCATAGACTTTAGGGATCTCAATTTGGCCTGTCCAAAAGATAAGTTTTCCCTCCCAATCACGGACGTGATGATTGATAATACTTGTGGCTTCAAACATGTCTTTTATGGTTGGGTTTTTGGGCTACAACCAGATCAAAATGTTCCCCGACGACAAAAAGCATACCTCATTCCGGACGTCAAAAGGAATCTATTATTACACAGTAATGCCTTTGGGTTTGAAGAATACTGGGGTGACATATCAGCGGACTATAAGCACTATATTCCGTGAACACCTCCGTAAAATGGTAGAGTTCTATGTTGATGACATTGCTTTAAAAGTCGAAAGAAGTCCGACCATTTGGAAGACCTGAAGACAGTGTTCGACCTAAAGCAGACGCATCAACTAAAGATGAACCCAACCAAATCTTTTCTGGGGGTTTCTAGCAACAAGTTCTTGGGCTTCATTGTTATGGCTAAGGGTATTCACATTTACCCTGAGAAGACCAAGGCCATCTTAGAGATGGCTCCACCAAAGAATCTCCATGACATCAAGAAATATCTCACCAGTCCCCTAGTCCTGGAAGCCCCGATCGTGGGAAAGCCCTCTTACTATATGTCCGAGCCATAGACCATTCTCTTAGTGCCTTACCAGCCCAGAAAAGCAATAAAAGCCACGAGCAAGCAATCTACTATCTGAGCAGGACCATGATTAGTGTTGAACATCGGTATAATCATGTTAAAAAAGAGTGTCTTGCTCTAGTTTTTGCTATCCAAAAGACACTCCATTATATAGCTGGACAGACAATCCACGTTATCTCTAGAGTCAACCTCTTAGAGTCCTCATGACCAAGCATGGAGTGCTAAACTCGTGATTTGCTATGTGGGCAATCCCGCCATTGCCTTATGAGGTAGTATTCGTCCCACAGAAGGCGGTTAAGGGTCAAACATTAGCCAATTTCTTGGTGGCACATCCTGTGTTGGAAACATTAAAACTCCATAATGGGATTCCAGATGAGGTCTTGGAGTCTAATACGGTCACGAAAGATTTCGTTTGGCGAATGTTCTTTGACGGTGCTTCAAGAACAAGGCCCAAAGGTGAGATCCTTGCGGGAGTAAGAGTGGTCCTGGTCACTCCTGAAGGCCTAATCATTCATGGTGCATATTCTCTCATGGAATCATGCACCAACAATGTTGCTGAGTATATCATCGGACTCCAGCTCGCTAAGCAGTTGGGAGTCGACTACCGAGAGGCTTATGGTGACTCAAAGTTGATAATAAATCAGGTCAAAGGCCAATATGAGGTCCGACATAAGGATCTGGTCCCTCACTATCAAGTGTCAATCGACATCATCTCCACCTTTACAGCATTCTTTATAAAAAAACATGTACCACGATTGTAGAATCTGGAAGCCGATGACCACGTCGGTCTTGTTGATTCTTTAGCAGCTCTTGTCGGGACCCAGTACTCTGTGACCGTGATGGGTCAAAAATTAGTTTGCCCAAAGAATAACCTATGCACGTGTTTGAGCTACTCTGTATAGGCGGACATTAATATTGACATTAGAGACTGGCGATTCCCGTTCATAGACTACACGATCTATGGGATTCTACCCAAGGACTCGAAAGAGGCCACTTCCGTTAAGAGACATTCGCTTCGATTTTACTACGTCGTAGCTACTAAAATGCAGTATCATTGTTCATACGATGGACTCCTTCTTCGGTATTTATCTGATGTCGAAGCAAAAGAAGCACTCCGAGAGGCGAACTTGCGGCACTCACCAACCCGGTCCTAAGCTGCAAGACCGACTGCGTATGGGCTACTATTAGTCCACCATGATGGTAAATGCTATTGATTATGCTAAAAATACTGAGTTTGTCAACTGCATGCTGACTTCATCCACCAATCCTTTGAGTTCCTGCACCCCATGGCTGCGGCTTGCCCATTCGAAGCATAGGAAATGGATATCGTCGGACCAATTAGCCCTCCGTCCTCTAAAGGACAACAGTTCATCCTTGCTATTACTGACTACTTTTCTAAGTGGGCAGAGGCGATACCGCTAGCGGAGGTAAAAATATCGAACATGATCAACTTCGTTAAGCACCATATTATCTACCGCTTCGGGATTCCTCAAAGAATTATTCACGACAATGGCCCCCAGTTTATGAGCCATGTCTTCCTTCAGTTTTGTGATAAAAATCGGATACATAATAGAGCATCCACAACCTACAATCTAGCGGCAGATGGGCTAGCAGAAGTATTTAACAAATTGATCGTTAAGATACTCAAGAAGGTCATATCATCTAATAAATACGACCGGAATAAAAAGTTAGGAAAATGTCTATGGGCTTACCGAACACAGTTCGGACACCCACTGGCAACACACCGTTCTCCCTCGTTTATGGGAGCGAAGCATTTCTCCCCCTAGAGATTCAAATTCCATATCTACGAGTAGCTATCACCAACTAGTTGATGGATGAAGACAACCAACATCGTCGGCTGCAAGAATTTGAAGCGCTAGATGAAAAACGTCTACTGGCTCAGCAACGTATCGAACTATATCAAGCTCAAATTTCTGGAGCCTTCAACAAAAAGGTCAAAGAGAGAATGTTCCAGGTCGGCGACCTCTTGCTATCAGTTCAAAGGACAATGGTCATGACTTATAAATCAGCCGGCAAGTTTGAACCCAAGTGGGAGGGTCCCTTGGTCATAGAGACGGTGTATTCCAACGGTGTTTACCGACTCGCTAAGCCTATGGAGATCTACTAATGATGCGGATCAATGGAAAATTTCTTTAAAAAATATTATGTTTAGTTTTGAGCATGTATTTCTAATAAAATTCTCAGAAAGCGATCATGTTCATATTACCTCTGAATCGCTCTCCACAATTATATCTCACCATGTTTGTTTAAACCTCTGAGCGAGATGTTATGTTTCACCATGTCCATATTACCTCTAGGTATACATTCTTATGGTTAGCCACCTCTGTGTCACTATGAACCCTACATAAAGACATCCACGTTCACACTACCTCTGAGCTATTTTTATGTACCCACAGAGTTTTGTCTTTCTAGGTTCGCACAACCTCTGAAAAAGTCAAACATGCCATCAAGTTAATGTTTACCATGTCCGTATTACCTCTGAGTAAACATCTCTACAAAAACATCCCCAGCAAAGTTATTTTCATCCTATCATGTTAAAACTACCACTGAAAGTATTTCTCACAAAGTTTGCAAATAAACAGAAAAAAAGCAAATAAAGACCTTTATTTCTTTCATAATCAACGAAAGGAAAAAATTTGACTACAGGAAAATGAAAACTCTCTCTATAAGAAGGCATAAAACGACAAAATAAGTCAAAATTATTGACTAAGATGGTCGGCGCGAAAGGTCATTGATCCGACTCTTTAGGAAGGTAATCCTTGGTCCGACGGCTACTTTGGCCCGGCGTTATGCTTCTTGACACCTCGCCGCCTCTTCTTTAAATGAAGACATACCTCGATAAGCATCCTCCAGCTCCGTCTGATGGATGCTGACCCTCTCAGCAGCTTGGGACAAGGCTTCAGATTATTGATGAAGAGACATCTGTTCATTCCTTGCCTTCTCCAGGTTACCCTCCGCAGTTACTAATTTTCCTTCCACAAGTCAAATCTGCTTACGGATGTCTTCACACTGCTTTACCAAAGTTTCTTAGAGACATGCTTGGACCTCCTCGACAGTAGCTAGCTCTACCACTCTCACCTCAATCTCAGTTGCCTCATGTGCAAGGGTTTCCCAACCGAATTTGTATTGGGATATCCCAGTTGTCAGCTTTCCCAGCTCCTCGTCCACCAAGGACAAGAGATCACGTTCGAGGCCTCCAAGCTCTATGAGATGAGCCTATAACTCCCTCACCAAAGCCTTCAGAGCATCGGTTGTTGCCTCATATCTAGCTTGGCCTCGTAATGAGAAAAATCTCGTCGGCATCACTTCATCCACCTTGCCAGCCTTATCTTCAATGGTCTTCCCGGGTACTTTATCAGTATGGGGAGAAGATTCTGTAAAGGTATCATGAGCCACACTTTCAATGTCCTCGGTCTCCTTATTCATCTTAAACGTGGGCTCCTTGGCTTCGTCTTCGGCCACTGCAAGATTAGCGCTCGATGCCACGACAGGCTCATTTTTGTCACCCTCACAAGGGCCTCCTTTTGGCACGCCTCTAAAAAAATTAAGAAACCCGATGCTCGTAATTGAAAGTGGTGATTGGAGCAAGCGGAGGCACCCCTTCTGGCTCAACGACCTTATCAACATCGGTCAACAGAATCTCTCCCAGGGCAATGGCCTTCCCAGCCTCTGTAGTCGTATGCACCTCAACTATCGAGGGTCCCTTGTCTGGAGCTGTTTCTTCAACCCTCACCAACGGAGGTCATTCCGACGGTACAGTATCTCAACCCTAATTGGCAGGCGAGGTGGTACTCAAGGGGGCACCCTAGCAGTAGGTACCGGAGGAAGATCCCCAAGGACTTCAAATGCACAATCGGTCATATATTTCTTTGACCGTTTCGATTTCTTCTTCACAAGCTGTACCAACAAAATAGAATAAGCAGAAATCCTAAAGTTGATAAAATAAAGAAGAGAGTATATTTGATATCTAACAAGATGACTCAGTAGCCTGATCTTTCTTCCGCTCCACAGGTGTCGAAGATGGTCGATCTGATGCGGTTTGCTTATGCGCAACCCGCTTAACCGTCTTAGAGGGTGGAGAGCTCACCTCTAAAGAGGCTCGATGCTTCAAAGGCAGGACTACGGGAGCCTCCTCCTCTTTCTCTTCACAGAAAGCACTGGACCCCCTGATACCTTGCCCCCTGATGGCACAAAATCTCGAAGGAACTTAAGGACGACCTATGAAACCTCCATCTTGGTCCTGACAATGAAGCTCTGCTCCCGATTGTAGCCCAAAGAAAAGTTGTTAGCTGAGCATTAAAACTTTATGGCAGAGTATAAGATGTATGTCTCGAGACAAATTGTAGGTACCGTGAAGCTCGCCCTGGTGCACCCGACATTGTAGTAATGCCATGTGCGTGCGCCATCCAGTAAAGTTCCTTCATAACTCAAGCAGGTGCTTGGGTTATCCATCATCAGCTAGCTGTAGTCGAATTGATGCATAAATCGACTCAGTAAATAAGGTTCCAGGAAAACATGATTCTGATTCCTGTACACCAAATATGACGGTCGGATAGATTGAAGCCAATAGAAGGCTCCAGGCATCAGAATACTCGTCTGGTTGCCCTCATCCACCAGTATGTCTCCCGCGTGAAAGCCTGAGTAGGTCAGTGGGACTTTAAAAAAGTCATAGCCGGCTAAATTCTCCAGTACCCATCTACAAATGGGGACACCATGATAGACCCACTTCTTCCGACGGTAGCTACGGATGGAGGCGTCGTCGTTCATATGACCTTCTTCCGGATTATGGTCCATTAACCCTGGATGGTGTAGTACCAACCAAGCCATCAGGTAATTATAGGGGAGTTCCACTTGGGGAAACTCATCTTCCTTTCCGCCGTGCACAATTATCCTTTTTGAAAGCTCTCGTGAGCCTCGTAGAGTATTACAGACCATTACAGAAAGAAGAGCCAGCTTATTGCCAAACACCAGCTTTACGACCGACATGATAAGTTTTCTACTCACCCGTCCGACGGACCCGAAAACATCAAGCATTACGCAATTATGCAGTCATATCATTAGAAAAGCAGCCAGCACTGCCTTCGGGGTCATGGCGCTTAGGTTTCTAAAAACATAATTGTGGACAAAAGATGTTGGTTTTCCCTCAACATCCACTGTAGCACTCGTCTCCCCCGTAACTTCCATTAAAATTTCCACCTCAGTCATGGTATACTATTTATGAGTGGAGATGTGAGATGAGTATTTTGTGCATCTTGACGCATGCATAGCTGGTGGTGACACAACAGCCCTTTGTATACATCCATCATCTCGGGCTGTCGCACTTCCATCCCTATGAATTCCTCCTTGTAGGGAGTATACTCTTCGTACGGCTCCTCTCCCCAGGGCAGCTTCGAAATTGCAATCATCTCGTGAAGAGCAAACCCCAATTCTCCCACAAAAGTATAGAATGTCCAGGTGTGGTGATTATATAGTTCCAACAGAGCTAAAAATATGTGCTGGTTAATCTTCATCCCATACTCAGTAGCCCTAATAGCGTGGTGTCACGCCCCAGAACCAGAATACTGGAGAGCGGGGGCAGACATAGCCAGCTACGTATAATGAAATGGAATCCATCTCACCATACGGTCACGACTGTCTAGATATATGAGGGTTTATCTATAAGCCACCAATCTCTTAAGGTCAATAACAAGCCTAGTGCCTCAATCATAAGCAAGTAAGAAAATGTTACAAGATGTAAGATCACCAAATATACAATAGTAAGGCGTCCCAAACATTACATATTCAGCTGATCATGAAGCTAGTCGTTACAAAATATGAGGACTAGCAAGAGTTTTAGTCATACATGATCAACCCTAGGTTGCCAATCATGTTACAGACCGTAGGTAGACAGTAAATAAAAATGTACACGAGCTAACACTTGCTCCGCGGCTAAACGCCTCAAAAGAATTAATTTTACAATAGAGTGGGAGAGCAAAAATAAACCCACTCGTTGCCCTGGTTACGCCTGGTGTTCACCATCGGGCTGGAAGGTCGGTAGATCCCTTGCTGCTGCTCCGGTATCTGGCCATACAAAACCAGCTGGGTCAGACCCCAGAAAGAGCAAGTGCCACAAAGGAGGCTTCACTTAAGAGCTAAAACCAGCAAATTAGCACAATAGAATAATTACATAATAAGAGACAGTAATTTTAAGAAAATATTATAGGTGAATATAAAAGACAATCTTGTACAGAGTCGATAAAAGACAAAACATATGGAAAAGCATGACAGGATGATATACGATGAGATAACCATGGGACTATTCAGATAACCAGGTTACAACCCGTAAACCAAACAAGGACCGGGGTTGTAACCCTTCGTCTGAACAGAACTTGGAATTCTCACCATTTATCGGTAAAATAAATACAAGCATTCTGGTGATGCAATAATCTGGAACAAGTTCAGGGCAAGACTAGACAAATTAGACTCCATCCAATCATTCACGGCCAAGCAATAAGTACGGCTTGATACTTTAACTAACTAGGGTTATCACAGGCCTAGTTACTAGCAAGATGCAATGAGATGTTCCTCCAGCCACAAGCCCTGCAGCTAATCCAGGTTATCCAGGCAACTTAGATTCATTAAGCAGTTATCAATAATTATGTGCCCCACACGACGGTGGACTGGAAATGTGCCCTACTCGACGGCAGGCTACAAGTCCAAACAATTGTGGCCGGGATAACGGGATCGCCTGTAACTGGAGAAATCTCTCATAACTACTGTGTAATACTAGTTATTAACCTTAGTCCATTTTAGTGGGTACTCCTGACCGTGGTACTCAGGAGTCCCTGTCCTAGACATGATGCAAGACAGGACTGGTTCATTTGTACAAGCACAATTGCCCACGGTGTCCAGGATGTTCATTTTTGTCAGGTCATGTCATGTCAAGTAGTCGTCGTAACAGCTTATCAAGATATAACATGTCAGGTTATCAGGTCAAGTGTACTAGTCAGGAGTGCGCCACGGCGGGCCATTATCAGGTCATGTCAGGTTAACATGTCAAGAGTGCACCACTACGGGTCACTGTCGTGTCGAGCTCAGTTATCACTTCCAAACATATTACATAAATTCGTGATTATCAAGTTCATGACAAAAGGCGTAAGGATATAAAATAGGCGTAAAATATCTAATAAAATATCAATAAACAGGGCTATAGAAGAGCCAAGCTTAAGGAAAATAAAACCAAACTGACACGCTGACATAAGACCAAGTCAGCCAAAGGCCATATGCTTAGGTCAGGCTACGCTCAGGTCATGCTACGCTCAGGTCAGGCTACGCTCAGGTCAGGCTACGCTCAGGTATTGCTACGCTCAGGTCATGCTACGCTCAGGTCAGGCTACGCTCAGGTCAGGCTATGCAAGACATACGCTCCCAAAAGGCAGCGTATGGGGTCCATACGACTCCTTGTCAAGCAAGCGAGCGTATGCGAGTCATACACTCCCAAAAGGCAGCGTATGGGGTCCATACGACTCCTTGTCAAGCAAGCGAGCGTATGCGAGTCATACGCTCCTAAAAGGCAGCGTATGGGGTCCATACGACTCCTTGTCAAGCAAGCGAGCGTATACGAGTCATACGCTCCCAAAAGGCAGCGTATGGGGCAGACTGTGCAGCGCTAAAGATCATGCGCAGCTCAGTGACGCAAGCTAAAAGCTCGCACACTGCTCACTGTCTTCTCCAAATCAGCAAGAACTCCATGGCTTGAACCCAAAGCTTCAAAAGTCCATAACTTGGTCAAAACAAGTCCAAATCCAACTTTTCAAAGGTCAAAATTGGGTAGAATAAAATTCTCTACAATATGGAACAATCAAAACTTGATAACAAAGAAGTTTGATAGATCAAAACCACCAAAATCCAAAAATAAGTAATTTCTAGATCTACAAAAATTAAAGCTTCAAAATAGAAAATGACAAGTTCTAAAGTGTCTTAGAAACATGAGGAGAAGCTATTGGAACAATAAAAATAAGCTCTCTTGTGGAAGCAAGTTGCACTTGCCTAAGGGGTGTTCTTGGTTGGTGGTGGGTTTAATGGAGAAGGAAAAGAGAGTAATGAAGAGAGAGAAGAAGAATAGGTAATAAATATGAGTGGTGGTGGTAGGTAGGGGGTTCACCCCTTGGTTCATGATGAACTAAGAGCAATCCTAAATCGAACCAAGCCAACCCAACCAAGAATAAACCAAGCCCAAGGAGGAATTAAGCAAAGAAATCATGCAATACAAGAATAAATACGTACACGTATTCCAGAAATACGTAATACGAACCACAGACATTACAACTCTACCCACCTTAAAAGAATTCCGTCCTCGAAATTTAATCAAGAGGCTAGAGATGTAAGGAAAAGCTATTCTATCAGAGGCAATCTACCACTACCAATCAATCATACAATCATTCATGCAAGCAAGGATTCGAAGCACAAGGCATAAGGAAGATATTACACCTTACGAGTCAAACCAGCCAGGATGACCTGATCAGATATCATCCTCATGCTCCCGAGTTTGACTCTTCCAAAGAGGGATGACTCTAAGCAACACGGACTGAACTGATAGTCTTGTGCTTGAGGTCTCTCTTTGGTCAAACATGGACACGGGCCTCTCCTCATATGAAAAGGTTGGTACCAATAACCAGTTTCGAATGACCTAGGATATGGCTCGGGTCCGGGATGTTCCGTCGTAATTAGGATACATAAAATACGTCATGCACCCCGCATAATGACGATAGAAAAGCAAGATGAGAGGACACATATACCTCTCGGCCGATTCTGAACCTGAGCCTGGGCTAGGGCAAACTCCCGCGGGTCCTGTTGCTGGAAAGTTTGGGCCTGAGTCGGCAATGGCCTCGGGAACAGAAACTGCTGTTGCTGGTGAACGGGAGCTGGTGCTGGTGCTGGTGCTGGTCCCCTAACCGAGGGACTAGATACTATCGATGCTGAATCAACTCTGAATGGGCAGGACCCCACCCTATGGTCCATTGCTCCACACAATAAACACAATCCCAACACCTTGCGATACTCCGCTACCACGTGTCCAGGCTTCCCACAATAAGAACAGCCCACGGTGGAAGACTGCTTCGGCTTCTGTTGCTGAGGGGACGTGACTGACGTTACTGAGGCCGCCTGCCTCGGAGTTCCAATTGTCAAAGCTCGGACTGCCGGGGCTGGTGCTGTCGACTGGATCATCTGGCCGTGAGATCGCTTCCGACCTCCGGTCCTGTCCACGATCCTGTGTGAGGTATACTCATGCGTCCTAGCCGCCCTCAATACTGCATCAAAAGTCTGATGCTCAAACTGTTCTACTGCCAATAAAATCTCGAGGCGGAGCCCTTGCTGGAATCGCTGGGCTCTGTCGAACTCGGTCGCCACCAGGATAGGAGCAAACCGACTAAGTCTGGAAAACTCGGTCGCATATCCGTCGACCGTCCTGCCTCCTTGCTTCAGATTGGTGAACTTGGTCTGAAGATCGTACCGAGCTACCGCATCGAAGTACTTGATCTGGAATCTCTCACGGAATACTGCCCAAGCAATAGGTGCCACTAATCCCATGGCCTGTGCCGCCCACCAACTGCGGGCAAGATCCAGTAATTGCAGGCGCACTACGGCCACCTTCTCGTCCTCGGGCGTCTTTGCTGCCTCTAGAATCACTTCTGTGTCCTGAAGCCAAGCGTCTGCGGCAATAGCATCTTCGCTACCATCGAAGAATGGAGGGTTCAGATGCTTGAAACTGTTGGCTGCACTGTTCCCATGACGACCGCCTCTGTTCAGAGCATCTTCCACTGCCTGGTGCAAGGCATCTCCTCGCCGATCTTGGGAAGCTAACAGTGTCCTGATGAGTCCCACCAAGGTGCCATCATCAGGCTCTACAGGCTGGACGGGCTGAACTGGGGGTACTGGTCCTTCAGAAGGCATGGCTCGAGAGGCTGCTGCTGAGGACTGAGCTTGATCTTCTTGCGGTTGTTGGGCTGCTGGCTGGGCTCCTTCCGGCTGATCAACAGGAACGATGTCACTGAAGCAATGACATCAGGGATATTAAGGAAGGACCAAGATAGAACAATGATGCAAGCATGTTATCAAGTCAGGGATCCAAGGAGATAAGAAGATACGAGTGGAGATCAAAGGCGAGTACAGATTGAGACATCTATCTGGTAAACCCTCACATATCTTGATTTACAAGACCTTGCATGGGCTACCACTTAAACCATGTCACGCCCCAGAACCAGAATACTGGAGAGAACGGGGGCAGACATAGCCAGCTACGTATAATGAAATGGAATCCATCTCACCATACGGTCACGGCTGTCTAGATATATGAGGGTTTATCTACAAGCCATCAGTCTCTTAAGGTCAATAACAAGCCTAGTGTCTCAATCATAAGCAAGTAAGAAAATGTTACAAGATGTAAGATCACCAAATATACAATAGTAAGGCGTCCCAAACATTACATATTCAGCTGATCATGAAGCTAGTCGTTATAAAATGTAAGGACTAACAAGAGTTTTAGTTATACATGATCAACCCTAGGTTGCCAATCATGTTACAGCCCGTAGGCAGACAGTAAATAAAAATGTACACGAGCTAACACTTGCTCGGCGGCTAAACGCCTCAAAAGAATTAATTTTACAATAGAGTGGGAGAGCAAAAATAAACCCACTCGTTGCCCTGGTTACGCCTGGTGTTCACCATCGGCCTGGAAGGTCGGTAGATCCCTTGCTGCTGCTCCGGTATCTGGCCATACAAAACCAGCTGGGTCAGACCCCAGAAAGAGCAAGTGCCACAAAGGTGGCTTCACTTAAGAGCTAAAACCAGCAAATTAGCACAATAGAATAATTACATAATAAGAGACAGTAATTTTAAGAAAAGCATGATAGGTGAATATAAAAGACAATCTTGTACAGAGTCGATAAAAGACAGAACATATGGAAAAGCATGACAGAATGATATACGATGAGATAACCATAGGACTATTCAGATAACCAGGTTACAACCCGTAAACCAAATAAGGACCGGGGTTGTAACCCTTCGTCTGAACAGAACATGGAATTCTCACCATTTATCGGTAAAATAAATACAAGCATTCTGGTCATGCAGTAATCTGGAACAAGATCAGGGTAAGACTAGACAAATTAGACTCCATCCAATCATTCACGGCCAAGCAATAAGTACGGCTTGATACTTTAACTAACTAGGGTTATCACAGGCCTAGTTACTAGCAAGATACAATAAGATGTTCCTCCAGCCACAAGCCTTGCAGCTAATCCAGGTTATCCAGGCGACTTAGATTCATTAAGCAGTTATCAATAATTATGTGCCCCACACGACGGTGGGCTGGAAATGTGCCCTACTCGACGGCAGGCTACAAGTCCAAACAATTGTGGCCGGGATAACGGGATCGCCTGTAACTGGAGAAATCTCTCATGACTACTGTGTAATACTAGTTATTAACCTTAGTCCATTTTAGTGGTTACTCCTGACCGTGGTACTCAGAAGTCCCTGTCCTAGACATGATGCAAGACAGGACTGGTTCATTTGTACAAGCACAATCGCCCACAGTGTCCAGGATGTTCATTCTTGTCAGGTCATGTCATGTCAAGTAGCCGTCGTAACAGCTTATCAAGATATAACATGTCAGATTATCAGGTCAAGTGTACTAGTCAGGAGTGCGCCATAGCGGGCCATTATCAGGTCATGTCAGGTTAACATGTCAAGAGTGCACCACTACGGGTCACTGTCGTATTGAGCTCAGTTATCACTTTCAAACATATTACATAAATTCATGATTATCAAGTTCATGACAAAAGGCGTAAGGATATAAAATGGGCGTAAAATATCTAATAAAATATCAATAAACAGGGCTATAGAAGAGCCAAGCTTAAGGAAAATAAAACCAAACTGACACGCTGACATAAGACCAAGTCAGCCAAAGACCATATGCTTAGGTCAGGCTACGCTCAGGTCATGCTACGCTCAGGTCATGCTACGCTCAGGTCAGGCTACGCTCAGGTCAGGCTACGCTCAGGTCAGGCTACGCTCAGGTCAGGCTATGCAAGACATACGCTCCCAAAAGGTAGCGTATGGGGTCCATACGACTCCTTGTCAAGCAAGCGAGCGTATGCGAGTCATACACTCCCAAAAGGCAGCGTATGGGGTCCATACGACTCCTTGTCAAGCAAGCGAGCGTATGCGAGTCATACGCTCCCAAAAGGCAGCGTATGGGGTCCATACGACTCCTTGTCAAGCAAGCGAGTGTATGCGAGTCATACGCTCCCAAAAGGCAACGTATGGGGCAGACTGCGCAGCGCTAAAGAGTGCGCGCAGCTCAGTGACGCAAGCTAAAAGCTCGCGCACTGCTCACTGTCTTCTCCAAATCAGCAAGAACTCCATGGCTTGAACCCAAAGCTTCAAAAGTCCATAACTTGGTCAAAACAAGTCCAAATCCAACTTTTCAAAGGTCAAAATTGGGTAGAACGAAATTCTCTACAACATGGAATAATTAAAACTTGAAAACAAAGAAGTTTGATAGATCAAAACTACCAAAATCCAAAAATAAGTAATTTCTAGATCTACAAAAATTAAAGCTTCAAAATAGAAAATGACAAGTTCTAAAGTGTCTTAGAAACATGAGGAGAAGCTAATGGAACAATAAAAATGAGCTCTCTTGTGGAAGCAAGTTGCACTTGCCTAAGGGGTGTTCTTGGTTGGTGGTGGGTTTAATGGAGAAGAAAAAGAGAGTAATGAAGAGAGAGAAGAAGAATAGGTAATAAATATGAGTGGTGGTGGTAGGTATAGGGGGTTCACCCCTTGGTTCATGATAAACCAAGAGCAATCCCAAACCGAACCAAGCCAACCCAACCAAGAATAAACTAAGCCCAAGGAGGAATTAAGCAAGGAAATCATGTAATACAAGAATAAATACGTACACGCATTCCAGAAATACGTAATATAAACCACAGGCATTACACGTGGTACAGGCAGCTCCTTCTCGTACCGGGCTAGTATCCGTATATTCAAATTATGCTACTTTGTTTCGGGATGGACCCAACCTTTAACCCGAAAAGCTTCCTTCGGGTATGAGACCTCCACTTCAAGAAGCCGGTTGGCAAAAAGGGAGGTCCCGAAAGGATGAATGTCTGGAGTCATATTATTGTACATGTGCCCAAGGTGCAATACTCTCAAAGAGTAGAATGGGCCATCACGGATGTAGGTGAAGGCATCTCTATTCCTAGAACGGGAGTCCAGTTTAAAGTGAGCCGCCAGCACTCCTCCCTGAGTGGGTCAAGTCCCACTCCATGCGATGTTTCTCGGCAAAACATGAGAAGACCAAAAATGGAAGGTGTCGACCGGTCGATAGCACATACAGGCTAAGGTCATAATTGCCAAAGTACCACTCCTTCTTCAGCTTCAAGAGTTTATTCTCTCTAACGATCAACTTATCACTAAAAAAATTGAGGCTTTAGCATCTCACCACCAGTATCACCCTCAAGCGTCTGCTTGCCTTCATTCATCATACGTCAGAAGTAGGCATAGTGCTGGAGATTTATCAGGGCCAATCGATGTTCAAGTTGGTCGCGAGCAATGAACTCTTTTGCAGGGTTAACCACCTCTTCATCAAATTCATGCCCAGCGCACAGACAGACGAGTTGAAGAGGACCTCGTCGAAGCGGAGGATGACCACAGAAATTGCACACAAAATAAACAAAGTCAGAAAAGAAAAATCTCTTAAAACATTCTTTTTCTACAAAAAAAAGAAATAAAAAATGTTTGCTTCTATAGTACTTGTCTACCTAAAATTATTTACTTATTTTGGGGAGTATATTTTCAAATTTGGTTTTATTATTATTAGGTATTGAGTGGTTAGAATCATAGTTAAATGGAGAATTGATCTTTGGGGTCACGAGAGTGCGTACCTAACCCTATAGGAGAAGTGTAGTAAGAGTAGGTCACAAGAGTTTTTTTTATAGACTCTAGGTATCTAGAAATAATTTCTATAATTTTCTAGGAATTTTAGGGATTTTTTGATATTTATTGGGAATTATTTGGGGGTTAAAGGGTTAAAACTGTTTTTCTAAAATCAGAAAAGAAAAAAAAAAGAAAAACAAACAACCCACACCCCAAGCCTGGGCCCACCTGGCAACCACACAAGCCGGGCAGCGGGGTCCAGATGACAGGCAGAGGGGGCGGGTGTAGCTTTGTCTCCGAGCCGGGCTGAGAATCCTAGCCTGAGCTGTGCTTGGAGTCATAGCCAAGCCGACTTGGCTCAGGGCCGTAGGATCCCAGCGAGGGGCTCATGGGATTGTGCCACATGGCAGCTCAAGGCCCCGCATGAGCAGCCACCGACTCTAATTCTCTCTTTATATATATAAGATTCAGTTATTATTTTTGAAAACCCTAGAAAATCTAGCCGCCTTTTGTGGAAGAAGTTCAAGTAGAGACTCGACTTCGCGGAGCGATTGCTGTCGATCTAGACATCATGTGTCATTTTTTTAGAAGCGTATCGAGGTTAGGTTTCTGAATATCTAATTTATTTTCTTGAATTTTGAGTATGAATTTCTGGATAATTATTTAAGTGGCGGTTGTCCAAAAATTGATGTGTCAGACGGTTTTCGAGATTATGAGAGATGCCGAACTCCGATTTATGATATGTTTGAAGTTTTGGAAAGCTGACACGGAGATCTAAAACATATAAATTTTTTAGAAATTAAAATTTTCATCTAATATTTTATTTTATTCTTAGAAGTCAGATTTGGTCAATGATTCACCGATTTGGTCACGGTTAGCCATAATGGCGATAACTTTTGACCAAATCGTGATTTTATAGCACGGTCAATTTTAGTGCACTCGTGGCACTGAAGTCTACAAGATTACATACTCAAATTTTTTAGGACATAACGTTTGATTATTTAGTCAACGATATGTCTCGGTTTGCGTGTTATGGGTTCCAAATTTGGAATCGTGACTTTCCTTGGCAAAATATTTGTATTTAGTTTTTATTTCAGATTTAAATAGGTTAAAATAGGTTTTTATTATTGTAGAATTAAAATAGAATTAATTAGGTTAACCCATTAGCCACTTTCTAGGATTTTTAGAGTTGGAACCGTAGATCTAACTTGTGGTTTTTTATGTGACAGGTAGATCGGAATACAATGTCTTGAGTTGTGACTTAATCATCTATCGAAGCAGGCAAGTATCACTATGACCTATGTTGCCTTTATTTTATACTGTAGGTATCTTCGTGTCGTTCTTTCACTAATACTTTCTTATGATTCATGTTATCGTTGTTCATTATTACTATTGTGCACGAGAGTTAGAATCGTTAGGGTATGTATACATGTTCATGTCTTACTCGTTGTTTCTTATGTTTATAGTTTATTGTATTGCTAATGTTTTATCGTAAGCATGTGGTCAACGAATTGAATACAGACTCCCTATACATTGATTGCATTATATCAGTCATGCACCACACATATGACTGACGGACATCCCAAGCCGTTTATAAGCTGAAAGTTGGTATTCTAAAACACATAGTACACGTGACTGGATCATTGTTGCTCTATTGTCTATTGTTCTTCTTTCGTCAAGTCTACCTTCATATTGCTATCATGTCTTAGTGGTATGTCAAGTCTACCTTCATATTGTTATCATATCTTTGTGGTATTTCCTTATCATACAATGTCATGCTATAGTTATGTTCGTCTAATTTCTTTTTACTGTTTCTTCATGCTTGTATATTATATTGTGTAATGCAGTTTATGGTGATCTTGCTCCAATCCTGACTAGATAACTCTTTTTCAGTTTTAGACGATAAGATTTGTCTCGAGGTCTACGGTGAGTATGTTGGAGACCCTGACGTCACTGGCGTACACGATTCCAGTACTGATGCGAATTAGCATATTCCCTTCCTTATGGATTCGCATTAGTTAGTAGTTATAGTTATAGAGTTTAGTTTGTTTTATTTTCTGCTATCCAGGTTTGTTTTTGAGACTTTCTGAGTTGTAGATTATTTGATAATTATAATATTGAGACTATTGGATTTTTTTGGTGATTATTGCTGGCTTAGTTATGGATGATATATGTAAAACCTCTATTTTTTAATTATTATTTTTTTATTATTTTATTAGACTTAAAAATGAATTTATATAATTTATGGTTTTTATTAATTATTAAAAAAATGACCTTAGCCATTGTTAAGTTTTGGAGCACTAAACGACAATGACTTTTAGCACGGAAGTTGTAGCAGTGTGCCTTGACTAGTATATTAACCATGTCAGGGGAAGCCTAGCCATGGTGATGTCCAAACTAGGAAAACCAGGCCAAGTTGTGAATGAAATTATTTAAATTTTTAATTAAATATTATTTTATATATTGATTTTTAGATGACCCGGTTTGTCCAAACCAGCCCGAACTGAGCCTGGACCAAACCCAAGCCCAAGTTGACATGTGGTGGGACCAAGGTGGCCATGTAGACATATTTTATGTATGTAAAATATTTTCTAAATTATTTTAGAATTTCATGTACAATTTCTAATTATTTAATTATTTGTACAATTATTGGTATTTTTATTATTATAATAATATTTTACAAAATTGTACATTTTTTTGGACCCGGATAAGGGTGTGCTGTATGAGTTCACCCATTGGAACAATTTTATTAATTTATTATTATTAAAGTTATTTTGTGGAGATTTAATAAACATGTTTAATCTATTAAGATATTATTATTTGGAGTTGATTTATTGTGAATTGAATTTATGTATATATGTAGATATATTTAAATATATTAAATAGTTGGATATGTGACATTTAAAGTGATATTTGGATTTAAATAGATTTTTGGATATATATATATATATATATATATATATATATATATATATATATATATATATATATATATATATATATATATATATATATATATATATATATATATATATATAAAGGTTTAATATATATATATATATATATATATATATATATATAAAGGTTTAAAAAGATAAAGGAAAAGGAAAAAAAAACTATATACCATGTGGTCGGCCCCACCATGTGGGAACCGACCACATATGTTAGCAAAGAAAGCAGCAACTTGCGCCCATTCCAAGCAGCAGCAAAGAGGGGCCGACCCTTATCAACAACAACACTAGGCCGACCCCCCCTAAACCTTTATATATATATATATATATATATATATATATATATATATATATATATATATATATATATATATATATATATATTTGACTCTAAAGAAAAAAATATATATTTTAAAAAAATATATATATATTTAAAAAAATATATATATATATATATATATATATATATATATATATATATATATATATATATATATATATTTATATATATATATATATATATATATATATATATAAAAATATATATATATATATATATATATATATATATATATATATATATATATATATATATATATATATATATATATATATATATATATATATATTTTAAAAATATATTTTAAAAATATACTTTAAATATATATAAAAAATATATATTTTAAAATATATATATATATATATATATATATATATATATATATATATATATATATATATATATATATATATATATATATATATATATGACTCTAAAGAAAAACCCCAACCCAATCATCTCTTCCTCCACCTTCCTCCTCCTCTCTCCTCCACCCTCGGCCAACCTCTCCCCTCTGCGAGCACAGCAACACCTCGCGACAACGGCAACGGAAACAACAACAACGACAGAATTTAACATCGAGGTATCCGACTTCTCCATTAAATTTCTCCTTCAATTCTAATCCGATTTTAGATCCGTAAATTCGTGTAGAAAGCCCACATGACCCTCTTCGAGATCCCCTAGGTGGATTTGGACATGGCCATCCAACTTGTTCGAAAAATCGAGACGAAGTTGGAGAAAAACCATTTTTCTGGATATTAAAAACTGTTTTGAAACATCAACTTGTCGGCCACTTTTCTTTATGTACAATAAAATTTTGTAGAAACTAATTAAAGACAGTCAAAGACAACATAACCGAGATTGTAACGCATCTTCTGGATTCACTTTTCATCTAGTGTGTAAAAAGTTACACGTTGTTAAAGTTTCACAAAAAATTGTAAATTCTGTTTTCAAAAAGTAGAAAAATATCCCGATACGGCGTCCATCCCGACAAACCGGGCGACGTGGTCGCGCACTATACACATCGAAAGGCGTGTATGGATGTTGTCGACGTGTGGGAACTGACGGGAGCCGATTTCGTTGCAAGTGCGCGACGAAATCTGTGCGTATCCGTCGAGATACCCCCGTATCGACCCTTTGCAAATTAAGTCACAACTTCGTATACACTCATCAAATTGCGACAAAACTTGCGCCATTGGACTCGAAATATTTTTCTGGTCCTGTGAGCTAAGTTTGGTCCGATTCTGAGACCGTTGACTGGGACGCCATTTTGGCGGGCCCACAATCCTACTCAACGGGCGATTTCGTGTACGGTCCACCGGAATCCAAAATTGGACATACCGTTGGATTTGTCTCATCAAAACAAATCTGTAGACATGTAGTTTGACGACATTAGAGACCGTAGATATTGGCACACATTTCGGTGTAAAGCGGGTCCAACGGCGGACATCGTTTTGACCCGAAATTATGATTTTGTCCCTATTCCAGAATTTAACTTTTGGACAGGCGTTTCGTAGGCATATCTTTTATTCCAAATTCGTTCGTGATGTTTGTTGCAGCATCCGGAGTCATCTGCGGGATTTGGCTTTTCTTGCTTCGTTTATTTGTCTGTTCGAGCTACTGGATTATTATTCTCTTTTGCACATAACCTCAGGCAATATACCTTGCCTTATTTACTGTTTATAATTATATGCAACTTTATTTATTTATTTACTGCCTATTTATTATATGTTCTCAGTTGGATCCATTACTTGCTATTTTTAGTTCACTTTATTTTGCTTTCAGTTATTTTTTCTTCTTGCCTTTTTGTATGCATATGGACCTAGTCTTAGCGAACTACCTTCTGTTAGTGACCTTGGGAGGGAGAAGACAGTTAAATGTATGGGCTACCTCAAATCCAAAAGCTGTAGTAACTGCGTACTACGGTAGTCGAGTCGCGAGGGTCACTAGCCTCGAGCTATGTGGACTGATGGGTCATGTGGGCTGCTAGCCTCGAGTTATGCCAGCTGATAGTATTGGTACTTGACGTGTGCGTGTTGTAAGTTATTACCTTGTCCTGGGGGAGTCAGTCTTCACCTGCCCATACATCGAGATGTCTTCTAAATTACCTACTAAAAAGGTTAGGAGACCTTAGCAAATTTCATGTTTCAATCATGACATAGAAAATGTCACATCGCGGAATAGTATATTACCCTTTGTCCTTGTCTGGTTGTCGGGGTAGCCTACTGTTTCGATGATGGGATATTGAGCCGTGTTATGGATTGGACACTTTAATTTATCTTTATTTTATGGTGCATTTATATCCAGTTCATATGGCATGATCTTTATGTATCTTGTTACGTTCCTCTGAGGACCTGGTTATCTCTCCAGGTGTGTGCTTCTGTGATATTGCAGGTGTTCTAGTCGAGGTCGCGATCTTCTCTATTCATTCGGAGATGACGTGTCTTGGGTCTTTCTTTGCTACGCCCGCCAAATCATTTCAGTTTCTATAGATATTTTTCCTTACTTGTTGGTAGTGGATTTGTCTCCGCCCAACGTATTGTACGAAGACTTATTACAGTTGATTATATGATATCTTTTATTCTTTTATTGTGGACGAGATTAGTATTATGGATTACTGCATTTCACAGCTTATGTATACATATGAGGGTTCCATATATTGGAGTATAATTCGTATGTATGCAGCTGGCATGAATACGTACCTAGTCCTAAGTATTTTGGGACTGGAGCGTTACATATTTTTGTGGTGGCCCATGTAGGTCAAGTTTGTCACTTCGGTTACGTTATTGTACCGATGTGAGCCTGCAACATAGGATTAGAATCTAGGGATCTCATCCATACAGCTTGACCTCTTTCCTTGGCTTTAAATTTTGAACTCTCGTTCGACTTCCTTGAATTGCATCTTGCTTGATTCCTTTCTACCGTTGATTCTTATTTTCGTGCTTAGTGTCAACTAGGAAGATGACTACACTAGTATATGCTCATAGGTCAAACACATGGCTAAAATGGTCATATTGGCAATGGGAATACATTTAAGACTCTAATTGAGTTTAAAAGGTTTTTTTTAAAGTGTGATTTAATGATTAGTAATTTGTAAAGTAGGATATTACCAAGGAAAGTTTTAATCTTGAGATTTCTAAATAGTAAACACCATAAGGATTGATACTGCAGGAAAGAATATATATATATATATATATATATATATATATATATATATATATATATATATATATATATATATATATAGCTAGAATCTTTATACCATCGATTTAAGAAATTTATTGGATTTTTGAGTTTTGATATTTATGAATTATGGGGTTATAGCTATACATCTTTGAACAAATATAAAATTGATTTAATTTTCGAGTTGTGATATTTATGATTTATTGGATTATAGTTATACACTTTTGAACAGCTATAAATTTGGTTTAAAAATGATCTTAGATTTAATTATGGCAGAAGGAATTATTTAAATTGAGTCGTACAAAGTTACGGTTAATATGTTTATTAAAAATTTAAAAAAAAAATTTGTAGAAGTAATGGTTTCTAAATTTTTGGTTTAAAATATTTGAAAGTTATGAAAACAATTTTTGAGAATTTTTCATTATTTTAAATTGTGTCCTATGATTGAGGATTTACAAATCTATTTAGATTTTGGTTTTTTTTAAAATTGTGAATTTGGATATCAAATTTCGTAAAAAAAATGATTTTATGACTGATAAGATTATTTGAAAATTTAGTTTAATGTTGGTTGCTAATATCACAAATTTTGAAATAAAATAAAAATATATTAATGATGTGATAAGGTTGTTTTGATTGATCAAATAAAGTTACCATTTAAAAGTTGTGATTTTGTTGGAATGACTTAGTATGAATAGAAGTTATAATTGATGAGTGCATTAAAATATTGAGCTAAAATTTTGAGATTGCTTTGTATGTGCTAAAAAAAATTTATCTGGGGAAGCTATTAGTTTTTGTAGAGTTTTAAAGTTATGATTGATTATGGATATTTTATATATAGATTCATGATTTATGAACTCTTGAGTTTAAAAGTTGAATTGAAAATGTAAAATTTTGAAAAAGTTAGTAGTAACATGATAAAAATTTGCTTTGAGATTTATGAAAGTGATTTAAATTTTTTTTATGAGGAATTTGAACGGCTTGGAGTGAATACAAATTTTGGTGGTTTATTTTTGAAAGTTTATTTTTAAAACTTTTGGAAGGAAACTTGAGTAAAAATCTTAATGGTAGGCCATCAAGATAGCTCTAATAAGATAGATGTACTCCACACTAATTGCCATATCACTCATGACCAAGATAGTAGTATGTACACAAGTGTTGTTAGTCATCTACCAAACTATACGACTGTATCCCAATCTTGACTTACTCGACCTTTCCTCGTGACCTACTAACCGTTTGCGGATTGAGTAATGAATTGATCATTCCTTAACTATATTCATTTAGGAGACTATCTTCTCTCTGGAACTGTGTCCCTAAATTATTTTACTGGATTCTTAATTAATTTTACTTCATGCTTCAACTTGATCTTCTTTATTTTTGTACATTATTTGTTACCTCATGAACTTCCACTTTCTATTTTAGATCTTTTGGTATCCCTTATCGTGACTTGGATATTTGGAGCACAACACTAGACTTTTTCTTCCAACAAATTTCATATGTAAGGCCTAGACAAGCCACCTTCATGTAGATATATCATGTCCCACTAAAACACGTCTCCTTGTACACTATTTTCATGATATGACCTTCTGGTCAAAATGGCTAAACTATAATCTTTACCATGATACCGATATATTTTTCGACCACGGATAGGAATTCAACCTCGACTCAATTCTTTCGACCCGATATATGATTTTGTTCTAATTAATTCTGTAAATGCTTAAATTTGTGTTTTATCTTGATTGCTTGACCCATTGTCCCATCACACTACTAGCTTAACTCTTGTAAGTTGGGTAGAATACCTCACAGCCCAACAAAATCTTTGTCCTTGTGACCATGTTGATAAGTTTGCTCAGACTATAAATTCAGAGGACCCTAACTTAGCTAGTCAACCAAGCTAACTGCATAGGCCCAAACTTCGGGCGGAAATTAGATTTTAAAAGATCCTGGACTATTTAATTTCCTTTATCATTCTTCCTTACTTATATTTTGACTATCTTATGCTGCTAATTAGCCTCAGCTTTGCAAGCTTATTTCTTTACCAAGCTTGATCATGACAAATTTTATTGGGTGCACCCACTAACATATTGTCTAATCAGAACTGGTGCATGATGGTCTGATCAACCTATTGCACTTTGGTTCGCTTATCACATATTATTCTACGCGGATGGAGACATAGTAAACTTGCCCTAGAGTCTCATCCGTGATAGCATTGACGACTCTCATTTGAATTATTTTTGTCGCCTATGAACCACGTATTCGTACTCGATAGCATCGTCCTTGAACTCTTTATTGCTTTTTTCTACTTTACTTATATTAGAAAGACCAGACACTGTACATGATAGATAGATGCAAGATATTACCTTTAGTTTCTCTATCAGTTATTTCAACACGAATTTAGATAGCCACCGACCAACTCATGCGGCTATATCCTTGCCTTTAACTACTCCTTATTCCTCAACCCTAGAATTGTTATCGTGCCCTTTCAATTATTCTTGAGCACTCGAGAATGATTCCAACCATTCACTAAAATCTAACTCTCAACCAAGACGATTGGTATCCAGTTTTCTCTCAGGGAACCACCTATCCCAATCGTCAAATTATTTTCCTTGAACTACCGAATTCTTTGCTACTCTTTAATTCGTGTTAACCAAGTTTGTTACCTTCACTAGCGACCCTCAATCAATTCCATAACTGTCATCCCCAGTTTTCAGGAACAGGGGTATTTTTGTTATTTTCATTTTAGAATATTTTTTGAAATTTATTTTATTATTTAGGATATTGTTTTGGGGTTATTTGAGTCGGGTTCGAATTTCAACTCAATCCGACTTGTATTGGGGACCCGGGGTAGTTTTGACTCTAGTGGGACCCACACATTAGTTAGCCATGGCCCACATGATATTTATTTTAGTTAGTGGTTAGTCTAATTAATTATGGATAGGGTTTGGTAAGATTAGAGTTTTAGAATGACTAATTTAGCCTCAACCATAAACCCTTCTTCTAATATTAATTAAATAGGCTAGTGGGGGGTATTTTAGACATTTCAAAATAGGGGAAAACCATCCTATAGTGGCCGGCCCTAGAGGGGGAGAGAGAGCCTCATTTTGTTATTTTTCCACTCCATTTTTCTCTCTCTTGTTCTTCCCCAAATTATTTTAGAGAGCAACCTCCATTGATTTCTTCACCAAATCCCTTCATTCTTCCACCCAATCTTCTTCCTTTTCTACTCAAGCCAAGGAGGAAGCTAGCCAAGTTTGGGAGGATTCGGAGCTCGTTCGTGTCCATTCGGGATTCCTACGTGTCGGTGTCGCATCGGGAAGGCTTTTATTCGATTTGATCTACCGGAAGGTATAAATCCCTTCTTCTTTTTATTTTCTCATGCATATAGGATGATTTTGGACCCATAGGAATGACCCCCATGGTTGTGTCTCCATTTGTGTCCATTTCGTGTCCATTTGGAGACTTCTAGGTGTGTCCTATGTATAGGTTTGTGTCCTAGTGGGAAAAACCTATTTGGACACATGTATTTATTATATATATATTGTGGATGATTATTTAGAGATTAAATCTCAGATTTCTAATAGTTAGAGGTGTGTTTTCAATGTATCATATTGTATCATATTTGTTTATCTATATATTGTATATATAATTGGTTATATATATGTTAGTCTATACATATATATATATATATATATATATATATATATATATATATATTTTATACATATATATTTTTTTTTATACATATATATATATATATATATATATATATATATATATATATATATATATATATAAGTCACAAATTATATATATATATATATATATATATATATATATATATATATAAAAATATATATATATATATATATATATATATATATATATATATATATATATATATATATATATATATATATATATATATATATATAGATGTATATAGATGTGATATAATGTATTTATTGGTGTTCATGAGTGGGAGGATTCGGCCAAGGGGTGAGGGGGAGAATTAGAATGGTGGAGTTGATATGTATGTATGTATGTATGTGTTTGTATAGAGGGTGTTTGAGAGAATATTTGTGAGAGATTTGAGAGGAGGATGAGTGGTGAAATATGAGATGAGGAGGGGAGACTAGCTGCTGCTAACAGCAGCAGTGGGCAGTCTCATAGCTGTCCTAAACCACCCATTGGACAGCCCCCATCCAGTCTTAAATGGCAGCAGCAGTAGCCACCCAAACCACCCTATACTGGTCCCTTAAATCACTCCCTTACCTGCCCCAAAATAGGTCCTAAACAGCCACCTAAACCATCCCAATCCAGTCCTTATGTAGCTGTCCCAAACCTGTCATTAGAAACCCCCATATCAGCCAATACAGCCCCAAAGGGCAGCCCTAAAACCTGTCCTTATAGCCTCTCCAAATCAGTCCATATGTTGTCCAAAACCAGTCCATAATACCTGTCCTTAGCTGCCCCATAGAAGTCCATATAACCCCCAAACCTGTCCTATATTCAGCCTTCATGACAGCCCATAGACTGTCCCATAACAGTCCTTAATAGGCCCCTCAAACCTGTCCTATTTCAGTCCCTATAACTCAGGTATTTGTTGTCCCAAACCTCCCCTAAAACCTGTCACAAACCACCCCATAGCACCCCTAAACCAGTCCCTAACTAGCCCTATTTCAGTCCATAAAATATTCCTTAAAATTACCCCATGGACAGCCCTTAACACAGCCATATAGTTGTCCCCATTTCTCCCTTTGACAGCCCCAAACTTGTCCCTACATTCCAGTCCAATGGACAACCCTATAAGCCTAAGTGTGTGTGTGTGTGTGTGTGAGCCATTAGGAAGTCCCAAACCACAGCCCAAGCATGCCACAAATAAGTCCTTTAAGCTTGTGTGTTTAGGAGCTATGTGTGTGTGTGTTTGTGAGCTATGTGTGTGTGTGTGAGCCTATAGAAGTTAGCTAGTAGCCTATAGGTGTTAGCCTATATGTAAGCCTATAGGTGAGAACCTATGAGTGTGGTATCATGGGTGTTATGTGAGAGTGAGTGAGTGAGTGAGTTTGTGTATGTGAGTGTTAGGTTAATGTGAGAATGGTACAAGGGTAAGGGTAAGGTAATGGGTAGATGACCACATGTAATCTAAGATGGATTAGATATCTAGGAAACCTATGTATCTTGGTAGGTAACCCTTAGATAGGATAGTATCTAACTACCCTAGGAAGCCTAGGCTAGTATCTTGAGTATTAGCAGGGTTTCCTTTGTAATGGGCAAGGTATCGGGAATACCTTGGTAAGGGTAATGTAGGTAATACCTAGAACCTAAGGTATTAGAGTTTAGGATTAAGATATGGTTAGAACTTGGTTCCCTTGGTTGGTAATGATCAAATATAGTGCTCCTAGACTAGTTTTGACTTCGGTTGACCATTTTGACCAAAAGTCAACAAAAGTCAACCGAGAGTCAAACTTAGCCTATAAGTGACTAGATTTGACCAAAACCAAACCAGAGTTGACCAGTTGACTGAAAGTCAACAGTTGGTCAACATTTGACTAGTTTGACCTAGGGTTGACCCAGGGTTGACTCAGTGTTGACCAGAGTTGACCAGAGTTGACTTTTTGACCAAAAGTCAACTGTAAGTCAACCCTTGACCCAGATTGACCTAGTTTGACTTGGATTGACTCCCAGTGACCTGGTATGACCTAGTATGACTCAGTTTGACCTAGATTGACCTAGTTTGACTTAGACTTGCATATCATGACTTAAATTAGTCTCATTTTCATTATAAAACCCTGTTTAACTTATAGTATCTCATTTTAGGTCTGTGATTTACTCTGAGCGTCTGTTCACCTTATCATCTCAGGACCACAGGCGAGTACATTCACTGATAGTTTTTATTGTCATGATATCTACTATATCCGATTCTGCTGTAGTGTCTTACATGATTTTCGACACGACGGTTCACGAACTAGTATACGTCGGATCCTGTCATGAGATGTTATTCCCAAATTTCATTGGTATATTGGTGTGTGATATCCATGTTTCATGTACTCATATAGACATCGATTTGGAAGTGGGCTGGCCCCCTGCTTTTGAATCCCTTGTCATAAATGTGCCATGTTCGGATCCATGATATTATTCGGAGATGGGGGAATTATTAGGGGTTATGTGATCAAAGTCCCATGTCACTATTTTTGCTTGTGCCACTCTCACCTCACGTAGTGTGTAGCAGATACCTCCATGTCCATGTTATCCAGGTTGGCCGGCATGACTTTCCGTTGAGATCACCACGGATTGCCGGGCCAAGTGGATAACCCTACCATGATTCCCTAGCCGATCACATAGCGCTCTAATAATTCAAGTCACATTTTTATATTTATTTATCATAGGAGGCTAAGTTCTGTTCGGGAGAAGGGTTACAACGTCCCCGGTCCTTGTTTGGTTTAAGGGTTGTAACTCGGCTTCCAATTAGTTCCTAAGTCATCCTATATATATATATTGTCATCCTATTCAGTACTCACATCTCTTATACATTTCCTGCTGATTTTACCATGTATTTCACATATCTTTGTCTTGTATTTTATTATACTGTCTCTTATAGTATTTGTTAATTCACATGGAACTGCTGTTGGTGTTTATACTTGCTCATTTTCCTGACAGGATACCGTTAAAAATTTTACAGATGATTCTGAGGCAGATTGCCCGACCTATTATGGGGACGGGTTAGATGGAGTAGACTTGGACCGTGGCTTGATAGTAGAGCCTTTAGACTTTGCACTTCCAGAGTAGAGTAGCTTAGTTAGGTTTGCCTGGACTGCGATCCAGCTTTTGTTCTAGACTGTAGTAGCTTACATTTATTTTCTGTGACTTTGTGATATTGTGTATAGTTTTGGGCTTGTGTGGATCTTGAAATTATTTCCTGCTTTCATCTATCCTATTTTCTTTCTATGCTATCTACCTTAGTTTTATTTTATGATTGAGATTGTATTGCTATGTCACCTCCATTCGGAGTGTATATACTCTACAGGTACCTTTATCAGTTTTAGTCGTAGTATTTACAGACCCTATATACAGCGTTCTACCGCCGATACTGTGGCATAGGCTGGACGTAACCACATGCTCGTGCCCCTCTTCAGGGTGCGGGTCGTGACAATAACCCTGAGGAATTTTGTGTGTGTCGAATTAACAAGTTCCTAAATGCATAGTTGTGTTGAACGCCGTTTTATCGCCTCCTCCAAAATTTAATTGTATTTTGGTATTGATGAACTCTTCTGATCCCTCAACCCTATCTACCCTATTAATCCTAAAAATTTCGAGGACAAAATTCTTGTAAGTTGGGTAGGATGTAAAACCTCTATTTTTTTAATTATTATTTTTATTATTTTATTAGACTTAAAAATGAATTTATGTAATTTATGGTTTTTATTAATTATTAAAAAAATGACATTAGCCATTATTGAGTTTTGGAGCACTAGACGACAATGACTTTTAGCACGGAAGTTGTAGCCGTGTACCTTGACTAGTATATTAACCATGCCAGGGGAAGCCTAGCCATGGTGATGTCCAAACTAGGTGTCACTCCCATTTTCTGTTATACGTATTTTCAGGATACGTATACGGATTTCTGACAATTGTCAGGTGACCCGTATTTTTACTTATCTTGCTTAGCTTAGCCTTGGTTTAAATCTTGACTTGATTGGTTCAACTTGGTTCAACATGACTTAGCTTGGCTTGGTTTGGTTTATTTTGGGTTGAGGTGAGAGGGGTTGCTATATAAGTCAACTTCTTCTCTCTCCTCTATTATTTGCATTTACTTCTTCATCTTCTTCATTTACTCCTCTCCACCTACACCCAAGAGCTCTAGGCAAGTGCAACTTGCTTCATGATGGATCTTGGATTTTATTGTTCCAATGTCTTCCTCTCCTAGTTCTAAGCCCCTTTAGAACTTGCCATTTTTGGTTCTGATGGATAGATTTTTGTAGATCTAGATTTTGCCCTTTATCATGATTTTCTTGGTTTTGATTTATGAAACTTGGTATTTTTGAAAACTAATTATTCCATGTGGTAGGAAATTTTATTCTATCCAATTTTAACCTTTGAAAAGTTGGATTTGGACTTGTTTTGACCAAGTTATGGACTTTTGAAGCTATGGGTTCAAACTATGGAAATTCCTGCTGATTTGGAGAAGACAGTGAGCAGTGTGCGCCAGCTTTTTAGTTTGTGCCACTGTATTGCACGCGCTCCTTAGCGCGGCGCAGCCTGACCCATTGTGCGCGCTCCTTAGCGCGGTGCAGCCTGACCCATTGCGCGCGCTCCTTAGCGCGGCGCAGCCTGACCCATTGCGCGCGCTCCTTAGCATGGTGCAGCCTAACCCATTGCGCACGCTCTTTAGCGCGGCACAGCCTGACCCATTGCGCGTGCTCCTTAGCGCGGCGCAGCCTGACCCATTGCGCGCGCTCCTTAGCACGGCACAACCTGAGTCAGGCGCAACCTGAGTCAGACGCAACCCGAGTCAGGCGTAACCTAGCCTCGCGCAGTCTAATCCCCGACGCAACATGACTTGGCCCGACTCGTCCTGGCGCAACTTGGCTAATGCCACTTGTTGGCCATGGTACCCCTTGCCCCTTCCCCTTGGGCGCATGATGTCCCCAGTTTTTCCCCTTTTTTGGATTTTTGCACCCATTTTATGTCCTTACGCCTTTTTGATATGAACTCGATATAAACACAATGTCTGCTTGACAAGCAATATTGGCATGATAACCTGACACGACACGATAAGTAACTTGTTAAGACATGAAAAATCTGGATAGTGGCCCATCGAGGCGCACCCCTGACATGTAACCTTGATAAGTAACAAGTAACTTGACATGATAATTCTTGATGGTGGTCCATTGTGACGCACTCTTGACCTGATAAAGTAAGCTAGCATGGTAATCTCGATATGCCTTGCTAAGTAAATCTTGTCTTGACACCGTGGGTGTTTGTGCTTGTATAAGCTACATGTCTCGTCTTGTATCATGTCTTGGATATGAATTCATGATTTCCACGGTCAGGGATTCATACTGAATCTGACTAGGATAATGACTAGAGTGATCAAGTAGTTCATGAAGAGATTTCCCAGCTACAGGCAGTCCCGTTATCTGGGCGCCTTTAATTGGACTTGTAGCCTGCCGTCGAGTAGGGCACATTTCCAGCACACTGTCAAGTGTTGCACCTCTAAGTCACCTAATCCAACTCTCTCAACTTGTGACCGGATAACCTGGATTAAGACTGCAGGGATTGTGGCTGTCGGAACATCTCGATGCATCTTGTTAGTAACTAGGCTTGTGATAACCCTAGTTAGTTAAATTATCAAGCCGTACTCATTGCTTGGCCGTGATTGATGGATGGAGTCTTGTCTAGTCTTGTCTAGATCCAGTACATGGCTATCTCATGACATGCTTGTTATGCCTTACCTTATCGATAATTGGTTAGAGACTAAGTTCTGTTCGGGTGAAGGGTTACAACCCCGGTCCTTGTTCGGTTTACGAGTTGTAACTTGGTTACCGGAATGGTCCTTTAGTCCTCTTATCGTTTATCACTCTGCTTTCTCTAACTCATGTCTTTCGTTATCCTTTATGTATCATGTTCTAATATGTTGGTTTTAGTTCTTAAGTGAAGCCTCCCTTGTGGCACTTGCTCTTTCTGGGGTCTGACCCAGCTGGTTTTGTATGGCCAAATTTCGGAGTAGCTCCCGAGGATCTTTCTGTCTTCCAGTCAGATGGTGACCACTAGGCACAACCCTGGCAATGAGTGGGTTCTTATTTTGCTCTTCCACTCCCTTGTAAAAATATTCTTTTGAGGCGTTTAGCCGCCGAGCAAGTGTTATCTCGTTTGCAACTTTACTTACTGTCTGCCTACGGGCAGAAACATGATTGACGAATCCTAGGGTTGATCATGTATGACTGAAACTCTTGCTAGTCTTCACATTTTGTATGACTAGCTTCATGATCATCTGAATATGTAATGTTTGGGATGCCTTACTTTGTATGTCTGATGATCTAACATCTTGTAACATCTACTTACTTGCTTGAGATTGAGACACTAGGCTTGTTCATGACCATATGAGACTGTTGGCTTGTAGATAAACCCTCATGCATCTAGATAGCCGTGACCATATATCGAGGTAGATTATACTTCAATGTACGCAGCTGGCTGTGTCTGTCCCCCGCTCTCCAGTATTCTGGTTTTGGGGCGTGACACGGTTTAAGTGGTGGCCCATGCAGGTCTTGTAAATCAAGATGTGTGAGGGTTTTACTGAATAGATGTCTCAATCAGCACTCGCCCTTGATCTCTACTCGTGTCTTCTAATCTTTCCAAAATCTTGACCTGATCACATGTTTATATCCTCGATCTATCATGGTCCTTCCTTATTGTTCCTCATGTCGTTTCTTCAGCGGCATTGTTCCAGGTCCTACCGATCAGCTAGGCGGAGCACCTCCAGTGGACCAGCAGCAACTTGGAGACCAAGCCCAGTACTCTGGATCGGCCTCCAGAGTCATGCATTCCGGGGATCCAGAGCCCCCATTTCAGCCAGTCCAGCCTACAGAGCCTGACAATGGAACCCTGGTGGGTCTCATCAGAGAATTGCTTGCATCTTAAAATTGTCGGGGCGATGTCCTGCACCAGACAGTACAAGATGCCATGGGCAGAGTTGGTTACCAAGGGAACAACGCGGCCAACAGCTTCAAACGTCTGAACCCTCCTTTCTTTGACGGCACTGAAGATGCTATTGCTGCTGATGCATGGCTTCAGGATACAGAGGTTATCCTGGAAGCAGCTAGGATTCCTGAGAATAAGAAGGTGGCCGTTGTGCGCCTGCAGTTGTTAGACTTAGCCCGTAGCTGGTGGGCGATGCTAGCAGTTGGATTACCGACGCCTGTCTCATGGGCGGTGTTCAGCAACAAGTTCCAGACCAAGTACTTCGATGCAGTAGCTCGGTATGATCTGTAGACCAGATTCAGCAATCTCAAGCAGATGGGAAGGACGGTCGATACGGCCGAGTTTTCTAGGCTTAGTCGGTTTGCTCCCACCTTGGTGGCGACCGAATTGGACCGAGCCCAGCGGTTCCAGCAGGGACTCCACCTAGAGATCATTCTAGCAGTGGAGCAGTTCGAGCACCAGATATTTGATGCCGTCTTGCGAGCAACGAAGAGGCATGAATATACTTCTCAGAGGATAGTGGACCAAACCGGAGGTAGGAAGAGGTCCCATGGGCAGATGAGTTTGTCCTCGGCACCAGCCCCAGCAGCTAGGGCTTTGACTATTGGAGTTCCTAGGAGGGCGAATTCAGTTTCGTCGGTTCAGCACTCGATACCGACGTATCCTCAGCAGCAGAAGCAGAAGCAGTCTTCCACAATAGGATGCACTCATTGTGGGAATCCAGGGCACGTAGTATCAGAGTGTCGTAGAGCACAGGGATTGTGCTTGGCTTGTGGGGCACCAGATCACAAGATAGAGTCCTGTCCGAATAGAGCCAGTTCATCATCATCAAACCTAACCAGTCCATCGGTTAGGGGTCCAGCACCAGTGCAGCAGCAGTATCAGCCTCCGAGGCTATTGCCGCCTCAGGCTCAGCAGTATGCCCAGGTTCAGATCCAGAACAGGCATAGAGGTCACCAGCAGAGGGGACCAGCACCAAGAGGACAAGGTCAGGCTATGGCTCTGACCGTAGCAGAAGAGTTATCTTCAGGTGAGGTGGTGGCAGGTACCATTCTCGTCAACTCTTTTCCAGCATCAGTATTATTTGATTCGGATGCATCGCATTCATTTCTGTATGCACGATTTACAACACGGATAGGACTGGAACCCGAGTCATTATCAGTAAGACTCAATATACTTACTGGTAACGGTCTTGTAGGGGTAGATAGAGTCTATTCCTCGTATCGAATCGTAGTTAGCGGTAGAGAGTTTCCCGCTAGATTGATAGAATTTTCGATGGCCGACTATGATGTGGTCCTAGGAATGGATTGGTTGAAGGATCAATACGCAAGAATAGACTGCCATATTGGCAGGATTATTTTGGTATTCCAGGCGAACCATAGTTTTTCATTTTCCAGAGGCGAAGTAGAACCTCCTCCACTAGTATTGCGGATGGCAGTAGCAGAAGCGGTTCAATTTCCAGAGTAGTAGAAGAGTTTCTTGATGTGTTTTTCGAAGAGCTTCCAGGTATGCCACCGGAGAGAGAGATAGAGTTCACTATCGACTTGATTTCAGGGGCGGCACCAGTGTCAGAGAGAGTCTACAGGATGGTACCTTCAGAATTAGAGATCTTGTATAAGATGATTGAAGAACTCAGAACCAAGGGATTCATTCGTGCTAGTGGATCACCTTGGGGAGCCCCGATGCTTCTTGTAAAGAAGAAGGATGGTACGTCAAGATTATGTGTTGATTATCGTACCTTGAACTCTGTAATAATAAAGAACAGATATCCTTTACCAAGAATAGATGATTTATTTGATCAACTCAGTGGGGCAGCAGTATTCTCGAAGATTGACTTGCGGTCAGGGTACCATCAGATAAGAGTCAAAGAGCAAGACATCCTGAAGACAGCATTCAGATCAAGATATGGACATTGGAAGTTCCTTGTTATGCTATTTGGAGCGACCAATGCGCCAGCGGTATTCATGGATCTCATGAATCGTATCTTCATGCCTTATTTCGATCAGTTTGTGATAGTGTTCATAGACGACATCTTAGTCTATAGTAAGAGCGAGGCAGAGCATGAACATCTTCGTATAGTTCTTCAGATTCTTAGGAAGCACCAGTTGTATGCGAAGTTCAGTAAGTGCAAATTTTGGCTTGATCGTATTTCGTAATTAGGCCACATCATCACCAGAGGTGGAGTGGAAGTTGACCCCCAGAAGATATTGGCCATAGAAACGTGGCCAGCACCTAGCACCGTCGCAGAAGTTCGGAGTTTCCTAGGATTGACTGGCTATTACCAGCAGTTTGTGTCAGACTTTGCTCGAATTTCAGCACCACTGACACAGTTGACCCGCAAGAAAGTGCGGTTTGCTTGGACAGCAGAGTGTCAGAGTTCATTTGAGAAATTGAAGCGAAGATTGATGACGGCTCCCATCCTCACGCTTCCAAATGGGACTGGAGGATTTTCAGTTTATTATGACGCATCCGGCAAGGGATTAGGATGTGTCTTGATGCAGCATGGAAAGGTTGTAGCTTATGCATTACGGCAACTTCGTGATCATGAGAGGAATTATCCAACCCATGACTTAGAATTAGCAGCGATGGTTTTCGCACTCAAGTTGTGGAGGCATTATTTGTATGGGGATCGGGTGGAGATTTTTACCGACCACAAGAGTCTTAAGTAGGTTTTACCCAGAAGGATCTTAACATGCGTCAGAGAAGATGGCTAGAGCTACTGGTAGATTATGACATCAACCTGCAGTATCATCCTGGGAAGGCCAATGTAGTTGCAGACGCGTTGAGCAGAAGCAGGAGCTTATTTTCTAACAGCACAGCCAGAGTATTGGCAGATCTTCAGAAGATGGAAATAGAAGTAGTTCTTTCTACCAATGTGGCATTGATGGCCAGCATGCAAGTTCAGTCCAGCATAGTTGAGAGGATCAAGATGGTACAATCAGTAGATTCTAAGCTTCAGCGGCTTAGAGCAGAGTGTGAAGCAGGACGAAGACCAGAGTTATACATTCACGAAGATGGTACACTCCGACATGGAAGGCGTCTTTGTATACCTAGTGGTGATATCAGGCAGGAGATCATGGTAGAGGCTCACAGTTCTTAGTATTCAATTCATCCCGACGGTACGAAGATGTACCGAGACATCCGTCAGTATTTCTGGTGAAATGGCATGAAGAGGGAGATAGCCCGGTTTGTCTCTTGTTGTTTAGTTTGCCAACAAGTTAAAGCTGAACATCAGAGGCCAGTTGGACTTCTTCAACCTTTACCGATCCCAGAATGGAAATGGGAGCACATTACCATGGATTTTATAACTGGGTTACCTAAATCCCCAGCTGGAAGAGATGCTATATGGGTTATAGTTGATCGTCTCACGAAGGTAGCTCATTTTCTCCCCTTCAGAGTTGGTCAGTCAATGGATCAGCTAGCAGAGATATACCTCAGGAAGATAGTCAGGTTGCATGGAGTACCAGTCAGTATTATATCCGACAGAGATTCAAGATTCATATCGCACTTTTGGCGGAGTCTTCAAGAGAGCTTGGGGACTCGACTCAAGTTCAGTTCAGCTTATCATCCGCAGACAGATGGTCAGTCAGAGCGCACGATCCAGACTCTTGAAGATATGTTGCGGTCATGTACACTCGACTTCGGTGGTTCCTGGGAAGATCACCTTCATCTCGTGGAGTTCTCCTATAACAATAGTTTCCAGGCCAGTATCCAGATGGCACCCTTTGAAGCACTGTATGGCAGGAAGTGCAGATCACCTTTAGCTTGGGATGATGTCGGCGAGAGACAGATGCTTGGTCCAGAGATAATTACGCAGACAATCGAGGTGGTCAGACAAGTCAGAGATCATCTTCGAGTTGCACAAGACCGTCAGCGCCATTGGGTCGATTCTCATCGGCGTCCTCTTGAGTTTTCTATCGACGACCATGTATTCCTTAGGATCTCGCCTACCGGTGGCGTCATTCGATTCGGCGTACGGGGAAAGCTTAGTCCTAGGTATATAGGGTCGTTTGACATTCTCGAGCGAGTAGGGGATGTGTCCTACCGTCTCGCTCTTCCACCGTCGTTATGTGAGGTACACGACGTATTCCATGTATCCCAATTGCAATGGTACATCCCGGATCCGAGCCATATCCTTGATTATTTGGAATTGGTTGTTGGTACCAACCTTTCGTATGAGGAAAGGCCCGTATCCATATTGGACAGAAGGGAGAAGATACTCAAGAACAAGACTATTAAGTTAGTCCGTGTTGCTTGGGGTCATCACTCTTTAGGTGAGTAAACGTAGGAGCGAGAGGATGATATTCGTTCGCGATATCCACACTTGTTTGACTCATAAGGTATAATATCTTCCTTATGCCTTATGCTCTTACTTTCTTGCTTGCATGAACGATTGCTTAGTTGACTGCTAGTCGTAGATTGCCAGTATTAGTGTAGCTCGCCCCGATACCTCTAGCCTCTTGATTAAATTCCAAGGACGGAATTCTTTTAAGGTGGGTAGAGTTGTCACTCCCGTTTTCCCTTATACGTATTTTCAGGATACGTATACGAATTTCTGACAATTGTCAAGTGACCCGTATTTTTACTTATCTTGCTTAGCTTAGCCTTGGTTTAAATCTTGACTTGATTGGTTCAACTTGGTTCAACATGACTTGGCTTGGCTTGGTTTGGTTTATTTTGGGTTGAGGTGAGAGGGGTTGCTATATAAGTTAACTTCTTCTCTCTCCTCCATTATTTGCATTTACTTCTTCATCTTCTTCATTTACTCCTCTCCACCTACACCTAATAGCTCTAGGCAAGTGCAACTTGCTTCATGATGGATCTTGGATTTTATTATTCCAATGTCTTCCTCTCCTAGTTCTAAGCCTCTTTAGAACTTGCCATTTTTGGTTTTGATGGATAGATTTTTGTAGATCTAGATTTTGCCCTTTATCATGATTTTCTTGGTTTTGATCTATAAAAACTTGGTATTTTTGAAAACTAATTATTCCATGTGGTAGGAAATTTCATTCTATCCAATTTTTACCTTTGAAAAGTTAGATTTGGACTTGTTTTGACCAAGTTATGGACTTTTGAAGCTATAGGTTCAAACCATAGAAATTCCTGCTTATTTGGAGAAGACAGTGAGCAGTGTGCGCCAGCTTTTTAGCTTGCGCCACTGTATTATGCGCGCTCCTTAGCGCGGCATGGCCTGACCCATTGTGCGCGCTCCTTAGCGCGGTGCAGCCTGACCCATTGCGCGCGCTCCTTAGCGCGGCACAGCTTGACCAATTACGCGCGCTCCTTAGCGCGGCACAGCCTGACCCATTGCGTGCGCTCCTTAGCGCGGCACAGCCTGACCCATTGCGCGCGCTCCTTAGCGTGGTGCAGCCTGACCCATTGTGCGCGCTCCTTAGCACGGCACAACCTGAGTCAGGCGCAACCTGAGTCAGGCGCAACCCGAGTCAGGCGCAACTAGCCTCGCGCAGTCTAGTGCCCGGCGCAACATGACTTGGCCTGACTCATCCTGGCGCAACTTGGCTAATGCCACTTGTTGGCTATGGTACCCCTTGCCCCTTCCCCTTGGGCGCATGATGTCCCCAGTTTTTCCCCTTTTTTTGATTTTTGCACCCATTTTATATCCTTACGCCTTTTTGATATGAACTCGATATAAACACGATGTGTGCTTGACAAGCAATATTGGCATGATAACCTGACATGACACGATAAGTAACTTGTTATGACATATAAAATCTGGATAGTGGCCCGTCGAGGCGCACCCCTGACAAGTAACCTTGATAAGTAACAAGTAACTTGACATGATAATTCTTGATGGTGGTCCATTGTGACGCACTTTTGACTTGATAAAGTAACCTAGCATGATAATCTCGATATGCCTTGCTAAGTAAATCTTGTCTTGACACCGTGGGTGTTTGTGCTTGTATAAGCTACATGTCTCGTCATGCATCATGTGTAGGATATGAATTCCTGATTTCCACGGTCAGGGATTCATACTGAATCTGACTAGGATAATGACTAGAGTGATCAAGTAGTTTATGAAGAGATTTCCCAGCTACAGGCAGTCCCGTTATCTGGGCGCCTTTAATTGGACTTGTAGCCTGCCGTCGAGTAGGGCACATTTCCATCACACTGTCATGTATTGCACCTCTAAGTCACCTAATCCAACTCTCTCAACTTGTGACCGGATAACCTGGATTAAGACTGCAGGGCTTGTGGCTGTCGGAACATCTCGATGCATCTTGTTAGTAACTAGGCTTGTGATAACCCTAGTTAGTTAAAGTATCAAGCCGTACTCATTGCTTGGCCGTGATTGATGGATGGAGTCTTATCTAGTCTTGTCTAGATCCAGTACGTGGCTATCTCATGACATGCTTGTTATGCTTTACCTTATCGATAATTGGTTACAGACTAAGTTCTGTTCAGGTGAAGGGTTACAACCCCGGTCCTTGTTTGGTTTACGAGTGGTAACTTGGTTACCGGAATGGCCCTTTAGTCCTCTTATCGTTTATCACTCTGCTTTTCTAACTCATGTCTTTCGTTATCCTTTATGTATCATGTTCTAATATGCTGGTTTTAGTTCTTAAGTGAAGCCTCCCTTGTGGCACTTGCTCTTTCTGGGGTCTGACCCAGCTGGTTTTGTATGGCCAGATTTCGGAGAGTAGCTCCGAGGATCTCCCTGTCTTCCAGCCAGATGGTGACCACTAGGTGCAACCCTGGCGACGAGTGGGTTCTTATTTTGCTCTCCCACTCCCTTGTAAAAATATTCTTTTGAGGCGTTTAGCCGCCGAGCAAGTGTTATCTTGTTTGCAACTTTACTTACTGTCTGCCTACGGGCTGTTTTGTTTTGTTTTTGTTTGTAACATGATGACGAATCTAGGGTTGATCATGTATGACTGAAACTCTTGCTAGTCTTCACATTTTGTATGACTAGCTTCATGATCATCGAATATGTAATGTTTGGGACGCCTTTGTATGTATGATGATCTAACATCTTGTAACATCTACTTACTTGCTTAAGATTGAGACTAGGCTTGTTCATGACCATATGAGACTGTTGGCTTGTAGATGAACCCCCATGCATCTAGATAGCCGTGACCGTATATCGAGGTAGATTATACTTCAATGTACGCAGCTGGCTGTGTTTGTCCCCCGCTCTCCAGTATTTGGTTCCTGGGCGTGACACTAGGAAAAACCAGACCAAGTTGTGAATAGAATTATTAAATTTTTAATTAATATTATTTTATAATTGATTTTTAGATGACCCGGTTTGTCCAAACCAGCCCAAACTGAGCCTGGACAAACCCAAGCCCAAGTTGACATGTGGTGGGACAAAGGTGGCCATGTAGACATTTTGTACGTAAAAATATTCTAAATTATTTTAGAATTTCATGTACAATTTCTAATTATTTAATTATTTGTACAATTATTGGTATTTTTATTATTATAATAATATTTTATAAAATTGTACATTTTTTGGACCCGGATAAGGGTGTGCGTATGAGTTCACCCATTGGAACGATTTTATTAATTTATTATTATTAAAGTTATTTTGTGGAGATTTAATAAACATGTTTAATCTATTAAGAATTATTATTTGGAGTTGATTTATTGTGAATTGAATTTATGTATATATGTAGATATATTTAAATATATTAAATATTTGGATATGTGACATTTAAAGTCTTACTTGGATCTAAATAGTTTTTGGATATATATATTATATTAATATATAATATATATAGTTTATATATATATATATATATCTATATATATATATCTATATATATATATATCTATCTATATATATCTATATCTCTTATATATATATATCTCATATATATCTCCCTCTCTCCTCTCCTCTCTCTCTCTTTCTATCTCTCTCTCTATCTCCTCCCCCTCTCTCCTCTCTCTCTCTCTCTCTTCTCTATCTCTCTCTCTCTCTCTACTCTTTCCCCCTCTCTCTCTTTTCCCTCTCTCTCTCTATCTCTCTCCTCTCTCTCTCTCTCTGTCTCTCTCTCTCCTCTCTCTCTCTATCTATCTATATTATATATATATAAGATTTAAAAAGATAAAGGAAAAGGAAAAAAAACTATATACCATGTGGTCGGCCCCACCATATGGGAACTGACCACATATGCTAGCAAAGCAAGCAGCAACTTGCGCCCATTCTAAGTAGCACAAAGAGGGGCCGACCCTTATCAACAACAACACTAGGCTAACCCCCCTAAACCTTTATATATATATATATATATATATATATATAAAAAAAAAAAAAAATATATATATATATATATATATCTATATATATATATTATATATAATATATATATATATATCTATATATATATATATATATCTATATCTATATATATAATATTTATTTTTATTTTTTTTTTTTATTTTTTTTTTTACCCTAACCCAATCATCTCTTCTCTCCTTCCTCCTTCCTCCTCCTCTCTCCTCCACCCTCGGCCAACCTCTCCCCTCCGCGAGCACAGCAGCACACCCGCGACAACGGCAACGGAAACAACAACGACAGAATTTAACATCGAGGTATCCGACTTATCCATTAAATTTCTCCTTCAATTCTAATCCGATTTTAGATCCGTAAATTCGTATAGAAAGCCCACATGACCCTCTTCGAGATCCCCTAGGTGGATTTCGACATGGCCATCCAACTTGCTCGAAAAATCGAGACGAAGTTGGAGAAAAACTATTTTTCTGAATACTAAAAACTGTTTTGAAATATCAACTTGTCGGCCACTTTTCTTTACGTACATTAAAATTTTGTAGAAACTAATTAAATATAGTCAAAGACAACATAACCGAGATTGTAACGCACCTCTGGATTCACTTTTTATCTAGTGTGTAAAAAGTTACACGTTGTTAAAGTTTTACGAAAAATTATAAATTCTGTTTTCAAAAAGTAGAAAAATACCCCGATACGGCGTCCGTCCCGACAAACCGAGCGACGTGGTCGCGCACTATACGCATCGAAAGGCGTGTATGGATGTTGTCGACGTGTGGGAACTGACGGGACCCGATTTCGTTGCATGTGCTCAGCAAAATCAGTGCATATCCGTCGAGATACCCCCGTATCGACCCTTTGCAAATTAAGTCACAACTTCGTATATACTCATCAAATCGCGACGAAACTTGCGCCATTGGACTCGAAATATTTTTCTAGTCCTATGAGCTAAGTTTGGTCCGATTCTGAGACCGTTGACTGGGGGCCATTTTGGCGGGCCTACAATCCTACTCAACGGGCGATTTTATGCACGGTCCACCGAAATCCAAAATTGGACATACCGTTGGGTTCGTCTCATCAAAACAAATATGTAGACATGTAGTTTGATGACTTTAGAGACCGTAGATATTGGCATGCATTTCGGTGCAAAGCGGGTCCAACGACGGACAACGTTTTGACCCGAAATTACGATTTTGTCCCTGTTCCAGAATTTAACTTTTGGACAGGCGTTTCCTAGGCATATTTTTTATTCCATACTCGTTCGTGATGTTTGTTGCAGCATCCGGAGTCATCCACGGGATTTGGCTTTTCTTGCTTCGTTTATTTGTCTGTTCGAGCTACTGGATTATTATTCTCTTTTGCACATAACCTCAGGCAAGATACCTTGCCTTATTTACTGTTTATAATTATATGCATCCTTATTTATTTATTTACTGTCAATTTATTATCTGTTCTCAGTTGGATCCATTACTTGCTATTTTTAGTTCACTTTATTTTGCTTTCAGTTTTTTTTTTCTTCTTGCCTTTTTGTATGCATATGGACCTAGTCTTAGCAAACTACCTTCTGTTGTGACCTTGGGAGGGAGAAGACAGTTAAATGTATGGGCTACCCCAAATCCAAAAGCTGTAGTAACTGCGTACTACGGTAGTCGAGTCGCGAGGGTCACTAGCCTCGAGCTATGTGGACTGATGGGTTACGTGGGCCGCTAGCCTCGAGTTATACCGGCTGATAGTATTGGTACTTGACGTGTGCATGTTGTGAGTTATTACCTTGTCCTGGGGGAGTCAGCCTTCACCTGCCCATACATCGAGATGTCTTCTAAATTGCCTACTAGAAAGGTTAGGAGACCTTAGCAAATTTTATGTTCCAATCATGACATGGAAAATGTCACATCGCGGAATAGTATGTTACCCCTTGTCCTTGTCTGGTTGTAGGGTAGCCTACTGTTTCGATGATGGGATATTGAGCCGTGTTATGGTTTAGACACTTTTCTTTATATTTATTTTATGGTGCATTTATATCCAGTTCATATGGCATGATCTTTATGTATCTTGTTACGTCCCTCTGAGGACCTGGTTATCTCTCCAGGTGTGTGCTTCTGTGATATTGCAGGTGTTCTAGTCGAGGTCGCGATCTTCTCTATTCATTCAGAGATGACGTGTCTTGGGTTTTTCTTTGCTACGCCCGCCAAATCATTTCAGTTTCCATGTATATTTTTCTTTACTTGTTGGTAGTGGATTTGTCTCCGTCCAACGTATTGTACAAAGACTTATTACAGTTGATTATATGATATCTTTCATTCTTTTATTGTGGATGAGATTATTATGGATTACTACATTTCACAGCTTATGTATACATACGAGGGTTCCATATATTGGAGTATACTTCGTATGTATGCAGCTGGCATGGATACATACCTAGTCCTAAGTATTTTGGGACTGGGGCGTTACAATATATGTGCATGTTGTGCTTGTTGTGGACCATTGTTATCATAGAAAGTATACTATCGTCGATACTGCGACGTAGGCTGGACTTGGCAACGTACACTTATCCCAAAAAGCGGAAGTGGGTCGTGACAGCTTCTGCGGAGGCACTGTTTAGTGGCCCTGCGCATCATTGAGCAAACTTCTATTCAGGCACTGTTTAATGGCCCTGCGCATCAGCGAGCAAGATTCAGCACAGGCACTATTCAATAATCATGTGCATATCTAAAGCGTCAGTGCATCTTTCAGACGCTACTTCGAAAAGTAGCATCCATGTACATCAGTGAAAGAAGCATCCGCGTAATTTCTAGACGCTACTTTAAAAAGTAACGCACATGCGCATCAACAAAAGGAGCATCAGCGCATCTTCCAGATACTACTTCAAAAAGTAATGCCCATACATCAGCAGATAGGGTATCAATGAAATGTTGCTTGGAAAACAAACACTTATACATCGATATCCATCATAGGCCATCTCTGTCAAAATGAAGATAGGAAGACCTACTCATAACAACTTTTTGCATATCAGCGTGCACGTCAGCATCGATGACCAGTGCATCTTCAGTAATATCAACGTCGATCGCCAGCCTTTCTCCGTGGCCTTGCTAGTACTCGCAACGCTAGCCTTAGCGACCTTGGAAGATTTGGGAGCTTTCGGAGTCTTGGGGGGCATGGAGAAAAGCTAGGGTTTCGTTCGAATAGGAAGAAGAAGAAGCCTCTCTTGAGGAAGCAAAATGAACCCGGTTAAGTTCTCTCTCCTCTGAAAACCCTATTTATAAGAGAAGACACATGTCAAACCAGGTGAGGCCAAGAGAAGCTTCAGATTTGAAGAAATGTTTGAAATGCGTGCAAAGGTGGAACGAAATCATTTCTGATCTCTTCCTAAAAATGAGGAGTCATTATTTATTGAAATGACGGCTAAAGCACTAATTGCTGACGTTTATAAAAGCTCTCGTAATAATGACAACCTGTCAGTAGCGTGCTGCGCACTTCCAACGCCACGTATCATTTTCATGCTTCTTTTTAAAGTATTTCAAACTTATCCAAATTTGAAAACTTTGAAGGGGGCCTTATAGAAGCATGAAAGTGCACCGTCTACAAGCGGAGCAAAGAATTATTGCGCACCTCAGAAACACAACATAGAGAAAAGCAAAGCAAAATGCATAAAGAGATTCTTTATTAAACCATGATTACAAAGTCTATTACATATTTTTATGATTACATATAAAGTTATCTACTCAGCATACAAAACTGCAGCACATTTGTCTACTCAGTATACAAAAGTGCAGGACACAAAACGTGCAGTGTACAAAAGCGCAGAAAAAATCACTTCCTTGTCAGAGCGAATCACTTCTTCGTCAGAGCGAATCACTTCCTCGTCAGAAGCGCATCCCTTTTGCACTGCTAATAAAGTAGTTATTGAGCAGAACGTGGGTTGGCAATCAATCCAAATCCAGTATTCAATATCTTTGCACCATCTCAAGCCAAAGCACAGCTAGCACGCTTCACAAATAGGGACAACTCTTTCCATAGTCATCAGAGTTCTTCTCAAAGACTCCTTCATCAAGATTGCTACTTCTGTGAACAAAGAGTTCTACAATCCTAGCCCCCGACTGGCATAAGTTTTGCCAAAATCCCCACAGAGAGCCCCCCCCCCCAGGGTACAACATTGACTCCGACAGAAAGTGAGAGAAAATGGTGCAGAATGAGTCATGCCCTAAAATACCCTAATTTATAGGTTGTGTATGGTCAAATCCACACGCCAAGTGGCAGCTAGTCAAAGGCTCTGAGTTAATTGGATGAATCACATATTCATCATAATGAATCTCATTAATGAGATTTATGACCGAGTCTTTAGTCATCACTTCTTGAGCCCCACAAAGTGCCAGAAAATAAGGAGTCGTTGACTCAAACGCCTCAAAAGCGCAGTGCTACAGAGCCTCGAAAGCGCAGTGCCTTGGAAACATCCAAAAGCGTAGCGCTTGAGAGAGAAGTTAAAAGCGCAGTACCTACCCTGGGCCATCACTTCAGCATTTATGACATGCTGACACATAATTCAAAGATAACTATCAAATGTCATCTATCAGATGGCAGAAGTCAGATGTTAGATGACAGACATCAACAGAGCACAACCTTCAATGCACCCCATAAAGCGTAGCCACTTCGGCACTCAGAAAGCGCAGTCTCCGAGATGTACAAGAAGCGCAGTCTCCAAGACGTCCAAGAAGCGTAGCCTCTAGGACGTCCCAAAAGTGCATCCTCTACGATGCACAGCCCACTCACAGCATTATTGGTATATGCCACGTGGAAGTAGTATCTCCTAAGATATAATCAGATTCAGTTTATTTCAAACAGAGCGAGATCTTTGAGCAATATGCACACAACATGTGTTATTTACTCAGTCATGTTTATGAATGGGTGCCAACCACCCAAGATCTTAGCAACAAGTAAATCTCAACAATTTCCATGTGTCAGCTCATCAGTAGTCCCACAGTGCAGTTACAACATATTCGTCGATATTCTGGGTGCAGCGCTCCTACGTGCCAAAAGCCATTACGCACATCGTATATGTGCCCGCCTACAAATAGAAGAAGTCTTTCTTCATTCAGGATCTTTGACTGGTTCTTGATTAGCAAACCCCAAATCATCCACTCACATGTATTCAGAGAGTCAGAGCAAGTTCTTCTTGTCGTCAGATCATCAACAGAGTAAAGGAACCACTACAGTGATCGATTTCTATCGTCACACTTTTCCAGAATCAAATTGTACTTAGATCTCCTGTTTAGGATTTCTTTGTACTTCTTCTCGTTTGTAATACAAGTTTTTAATGTTCATGGAAAACAGTGGTGCGGGTGGGATCTACGGAGTGAACTGAAAAAGGTGGTAAAATATCACCTTTTTGGAATCTTGAGACATGCGGATGAGGTCTGTTGAGTTGATGGACCTTCAGATAGATATGGAGTTTTGGCGTCTGTGTTACAACGACAATTTGTGGAGTGTCCATGGGAGTTGTGCATCCGTTTTGTTGATTCATTATCCTATATAGGAAGAAATCCATTAGTCGAGTATGGAATTAAACAGGATGCAAGTCAAGAAATTAATTTTTGAAGTCAAGATAGAAGCCAAAAATGTTTCAAATCATGTGAATAAGATCCTATTTGGTGTAGTCCTATCCACAAGCTCGTATCGGTACAGTAACATAATTCAGACGATATGCTCTGATCTGCATGAGCCACCACACAAGTGAGTGTACATGTGTCTTTTAATCAAAATCTAATATTAAATAAGATGAGGCACTATCTCCAAACTCTAAGCAAGGTATACTTGCCTTGGATTTCCACGCTTACGAGCCTAGGACTAGATTTCACAGGCTTCAACTCCTCATCTAGGACGATTTTGGTGAACATAAAACTCGTTATTCCCTTGCTATGCCTCAAATATTGGTCATGTCCAATATGAGCTTCTACAACAATCTCACAGAAGGAAAGGGGCATTAGTAGTGTAACTACCACTTTCCAACATAGAGGTATTTTGGTAATTTTTAGGTTGATTATTTTTTTTCATATATATTATTTTATATTAGTAGTTGCCAAGAATTATATTAGTGTCAGTTAGTGGCTAGCCAATTAGATTTGTAAGTGTTAGTGCTAATTTTTGTTAGTCATGACTTTAGCAATTAGAATTGATTAAGTTCAGTTGTCATGAAAGGAATATTTCTTTAGTTGTAGAGATTTCTTCCTTAAGTTAATTAGATTCCACTCATGACAAATAGAAAGGGACAAACTTGATATTTTGACAAGACCAAAACCTTACTATAAGAGAGAATTTCTAATTAGGGATTCATCCATTCATTCCATTTCACTCATTAGCCTCATTTTTTCCAAAGCTTCTTCTTTCCCAAGCTAACCCAATATCACTCAATCCACTCATCCTCGCCATCATGAAGGCATAGAGCATTGGAGAGCACAAGGAGATCCATAGGAGAGGAGCTTGCTAGGAGATCGTGTCTGACTCATCCCTTTCGTATCCAAATTTGGAGTTCTCCAAAGGAGGGACACACAAGTTGGGTAAATCATTATTCTTCACCAATTTTGTGGTTAGGAACAACCATTGAACCCATAGAAAACCTTCTCATAGGTGGATTTGACTTCCTAATGATAGATCTAGGTATTATAAGCTTTCAATTTAGTAGATCTAAGTTTTTATCATGAGTAGTGTTGATTTATGTGCTCAATTTGTATTTGTTACGAATTTATAACCACCAAATATTCGATACGTGTCACGAAAGAAATTTTTATGTCCATTTTTAGTCAAAATTGGGTGTATGTGTCCTAAATAGGATACGTGACATTGTGTCATGGTCTCATGATACGTACGGTTAGATTTGGGTGTACACATGTATTCTTTTGTCCAAATAATCCAAATTCGTCATAGTATTCATCCTCATTTTTTAGCAACCATAGCAACTCAAAATGCCACAACTCCTAACTCAGGACTCCAATTTGTGGCATCTGCCATCCCGATTATAATTTAGTGATTTTTTTTATTTGAATAGTTTATATTTAATTTTCTATGATCATAGGAGTTGTGACTAAGCCCACAGGTGATTTATGACCATCTTGTGGTCACATGATCTCTAGATAAGGTCTATAGGCATTCTATAGCTATATTATATTTTATTATGATTTTTAGACATTTTTATATATTTTTAAATATTTATTCTATGAAGATTTATATTTATGAATGACTTTCCCAATTTATTTTGAGGCTATTTGTGACTATTTTGAGATCCAGTATTTTTCTTTAGGCTCTATTAGGTTAAATATATTTTTTGTATTTTTCTATAATTTTTGGATTTCTTTAGAATTTTTGGGAATTTTTATATAATTAAAACGTATAGAATTTATATTTATAGGTTTTTAGAATTTACTTGCGAGGTCACACGATGATATTTTGTGTTAAATATTTTATTTATATTCTAGGACACTTAGAAATATTTTCTAGAATTTTCTAGAATTTTATGGATTTTTCTGTAATTTATTTTGATTTATTTGGACTTAAAATAATTTTTAAATAATTTTCTGAATTAAATAAATAAATACCCAGAAATCCACCCAGGGGGTCCACCTGTCGGCGCCAACTGCTACAGTGACCGCCTCTCTCTCTCTCCTATATATATTATTATATTCGCCCACCCTAATGAAATCCCAACAGCCTTTTGTGGGAGAACTCATCTAGGGTTTCTGACTTCCTGAAGCGATTCCCGCCAACTCCGACGTGCTTTTCGTGCGCCGTTTTTTTTTGTTGGATTCGTATAGAGGTAAGCTTTCTGATTTTGTAATTATTTCGTATATATTATTCCTAAACTTCTGGAAAATTCGTAGAGTGTCGGTTGTCCGAAACTTGACACGTTTCGGTGTTTTCGAGATTCCGGTAGGACCGGAAATCGAAATCATGAACCGTTTGAAGTTTCGGAAAGCTAACACAGAGCTATACGATATATATTTTTTCCAGAAATTAATTCATTCATCTAGTATTTTAGTTATTCTGTTAAACTCAGAATTGATCGGTTGATCACAGTTTGGTCACGATTAGCCATAACGGCAATATCTTTTGACCAAAGCGTGATTTTGTGGCACGGTTGATTCCAGCACACTCGTGGCGCTAAAATCTATCAAGGTGCACTTTCAAAATCTAGAGTTCATAGTGTTTGACTAGATAGTCAACGGTACGTCTCGATTTGCGTGTCATGGTTTCCAAAATTGGGAAACACGACTTTTGATGGCCAAACTTGCATGTTTAGATATATTCAGATTATTATTAGGTTAAATTAGGTTTTTAAGTGAATTATTCTAGAATTAATTATTATTAGATTAGTAACCCAACTAGCCACTATTTTATGAATTTAGAACTAGAACATTAGAATGATTTATAGTTTTCGTGCACGGTTCATGGTGAGATGTGTTATTGGTTAACAGCTCCTAGATCGGCATCCCCTCATCCTTGAATTGTGACTACGGTTTGTGCAAGGACCACAGGCAAGTACACCTTGTCTCCCTCTATAGTTTTATTTACATGCATTATATTTCATTATCCAGTTTGATTGCTTATGGACATGTGCTCTTCGTATTATTCTGTCGAGTTGTTTTCATTGATATGTAGCCGTGTTCATGTTGGTCTTGTGGTTCACATTTGGATTTTCTCACCAGTACCTTGCTTGAGTCGTGTCATAGAACAAGTGCGTGTAGTGAACTGCTAAACCCTTGATTATCGTTTTACACAACCAGAGAGTCCACACACGGGACGAGGGTTGATCAGTGCACCAGAGAGTCCACACTCAGGATGATGGTGTTTGTCGTGTTCATTGTCACCAGAGAGTCCACTCTCGGGACGAGGGTTGACCAATTGCACCAGAGAGTCCACACACGGGACGAGGGTATTTTGCCGTGAGCTTACCAGAGAGGCCACACTCGGGACGAGGGATAGTGATTAGTTCAAACCCGTGAGTCCACAATCGGGATGAGGGTTTGGTTCTTCCATTGATCTCGTGTTCATTGTTCGTCCGGCAGTTCATTTATGCGTAGTCGTTCTAGTGTTCATGTTCGTAGCCATATGTCGTGTTCCTATTTTCTTGCGTATGATAAAACTATTAGATAGGCATGTATATTATGTATCTTTCTATGTCCTCTGAGGACCTTATGATCTCTTCAGGTTTAGCCAAGTTTGAGTCAGGAGCAGGCGAGAGAGTTTGAGTCAGCATCAGATCGCAGTGCTTGCATTTGAGGTCGTCTTGATTAGCAGTTGGTACTCAGTTAGTTATTTCTTGTATTTCTCTATTTCCGTCTATTGGTAGTAGATTTGTCTCCACCGAACGTGACATTGATTCTTGGAAACATTCAGTTTATATTCTTTATTGCTCAGTTTCATGGTTATTCATTGATCTTGGTTATGTCTTGATTATTCGGTGGATGAGATATAGATTTTTCTCGTGATTATAGATTCAGTGACTTGTGTATATTAGACAACGTACTACCGCCGACACTGCGGTGTAGGCTGGGCTTGGATACGTTTCATATCCGAAAAAGCGGGTGCGGGTCATGACAAGTTTTTTTTGGTGGCCCATGCAGGTCTACGTTAATCACTTCGGTTACGTCACTGTGCCGTCGTGAACCAGCGAATAGGATTAGACACTTAGGATCTCATCCACATGTCTTGACTCCTTGTTGATCTCTATCCTTGATTATTCGTTAAATCCTCGACTTGCATCCAGCTTGAAATTGTTCAACAGCTAAAGTGTTTTCCTTGTTACAGTTAAGATGGACTCTTAAGACAGTTAGTATGTGTTAGTATTGATACAAGGTGGTTATCAAGTGAGCCAAGTATAGATAAATTATGTGTCAAGGTATTAAAGTTTGGGATAAGGTACTAGTGTGATTCTTGGGTATCATGACACTCAAGTATCATGAGTAAGGGTAAGTGAGTATTAGGACTTGAGTAAGGTATCTTATTTGGTATCAAGTATTAGTATTAGAGTTAGTTGTGTAAGTATCTAGAAGGATAAGGTATTGGTCAAGATACTAAGATATTGGATATTAGAACTAGATAATGGATAATATCAAAATGTCAAATGCCAAGAGTAGGATAAGTGAGTTCATGTGCGTATGATTAGTAGGGTATGGTAAGTATAGGATATACTGGGATAATTTAGATAGGTAACGAAATAGAAGGGTATATTGATATAGGGGTGAGCAATACTCGGTTTTTAACCGAAAACCGAACCGAATCGGACCGAAATTAGAATTCAGTTCGGATTTTAATAAACTGGTTCGACATTCGGTTTTATGTTTAAGTAATTCGGTTATCGGGTCGGATTTTGGATCTAAATTTCAGAAACCGACCCGACCCGAAAATCGAACTCCTCAGTCTCTATAAAAAAAAAATTAAAACCATAAACCTAACCCTCTCTCTCCACTTCAATTCTGCCGCTTAAAGTCTCACTCTTCCCAAGACAGTCTCTATCGCCTCTTTCCAAGACTAACCCCCTCTCTCTCTCTCTCCACTCCAAGCCTTTACTGCCTCTTCCTCTCCCCAAGGGTGAAGTCTAAGCTCTTCCTTTTCCCAAAGCCAAGACTGAGGACTCGACTCCCCTTGGAACAGGCTCGTCGGTTTCCTCCAGATCCCTCCACTCTCTTCCTCCTCCTTCAAGAGCTTCTTCAATTATGCGGGAAGGCGATCGCCCAAGAAATCAGGGACGAGGTCGTCAAAGCAGTCCACGGAGAGCCGAAATGACTCCAGACCTACGTCTCCACGAAGACGAAGGCCTGTGTCGAGGTCGGCATCTACTCCTTCAACGTCAACCTTGCCGAGGATGTCTCTGACTCCGCCGTCATCCCCACGCTCGGACATGTGGGCTTTTTTTCATGCATGTTGGATTTTATTTGTTTTCTTGTGTTAGCAAGCTAGCTATTGATTTGCACTTCCATATTTTCTTTTATCAATTCTTTGTCTTCTTACTCCTCTACCCGTTTAATTTTTTTTACCCTGAATTCATTTGCTATTGAATTTTAATTATTATTTGGTTTGTTGTTTGTAGCTATTTTAGGAGTTTATTTTGTTTTTTGTTTCTTGGTAAGCTAATGGGTTTTAATCTTTCAATCAGTTATATGGATTATTTTATCGGGATTGTCATTTCATTAGAGGTGGATCATGTTTGGATTAATTGGGAACCTAATATAAAAATAACCTTTTGTACCTTGGTTGTGAAACTGGATGAACAATTTATTTTAAATTGTATCTAAATTTTGTGTTTTGGGCTTGTATATGGATATGCTTGTTCTGCTAACTGATAATTGTAATTGCTGAAAACTACATCTAAACTGACCAAACGTTGCTAATTGTGGTAGTTGAAAACTACATTTAAACCGAACCGACCAAAAACCGAACCTTTTAAATTCGTTTCGATTTTTTCGGTTTTTATAAAAATGGTTCGGTTTTCGGTTTTAGAATTTAAGGTTTACGGTTTATTCGGTTTTTACTTATCCGGTTCGGTTTGAACCAAACCGAACCGTTGCTCACCCATATATATATATATATATATATATATATATATATATATATATATATATATATATATATATATATGTAAACATATTGTTATAATGTATCACTATATATGTCATAGGGTAAGGATAGAGGTATCTGGATATCAATTGTAGGTAACCTAAGATACATATATGTGCATATACGTATTAAGGATCAAAGGTAGATATCTATAGGTTTATATACATATAGAAATAAGATACTAGAATACATGTTATGTTGTATAGGGTATAGATAAGGTAGCTAGGGTATGGTGTAAATGTGGGATGCTTAATGAATTAAGGTATCATGACATAACATGGTATAGAATATGTCAAGTATTAGGTAGAACATGGTATCCTAAGGATATACTATATATATATATATATATATATATATATATATATATATATATATATATATATATATATAAGTGTATATATGTATAGGTAGTCAAACACAAGAACTCATATGAAATGTAATTCATTTTTTTCCTAAGTTTCTTATTAAACATTTAATTTGAAGACATTAAATATTATTTTTATCGCTTAAAATATTTGATCCATTTAATTTTATACTTATATGATTGAAAAATAATCCATATTAATAAATTTGATCTATTTTTCTTAGGGGTGGGCACGGGTCGGGCCGGGCCCAAATTTTATGGACCCGGACCCGGACCGGACCCGTTAATTGGTGGGACGGAGCGGGACGGGTCCAAAAAATATTGGAATCGGAACGGGCTCGACCAGTTCGAAACGGGTCCGAACCGGACCGACCCGCGGGTCCAAACGGGTCCCAAAATAGTTAAAAAATTTCTAGAATAGTAAACATTTACATATGTTTTATTATTATAAGAACAAAATGTCACGACCCGCACCCACTGTGAGGGTACGAGTACGTAACAGCGCCCAGCCTACTCCGCAGTGTCGGCGGTAGAACGCTGTTCTAGGTCATGAACTATAACTAGCATAATATGAATACTCTCCAAAAGGAGTCCAACACAGAGGTACAACTCAATCACAATCTAAGGTAGAATGAAACACGATGGAAATAGATAAAGAAATCCTCAACTGAGGTACAGCAGAAAGAAATAACAAGTCTCAACATCTCTAAATATACAAACTCTGAAATAAGGACAGTAACTAAACATGAAAAGAAAGAACAGTCTAAGCTATCTACACTATACAAGGTATCATCCTGAGCAGCTGCCTGAACCTCCCCAGGGGTCCAGGTCGCGAGTGTCAACTAGGCAAGCTCCAAGTAAGGGGTGCAGGGTTCCTCATCATCCTCTGTAAAATTTTCAACAGGTCCAGTCAGGACGGAAGCGAGCACAAAACAACTCACGCAGTTCATAATAGGTTAGAAAATATAACGTGCAATAGAGTAAGATACATGAAACGCTGAAAGAAGATGTAGATGAAAAACAGAAGGATATGATAATAGGAAATATCTATATATGATAAGTAAGAACTGTAAGCAATATGTGATTTAGAGTACAATATGGTTATGTAAATGGGTTAGGTTATACAATAGAATGGGACTCCTTTGTACGTGGGTGTACAATGGACATATACAATTTTTTATACAATAGGATTGATCACATAACCATTTCTACTCTCCCTCCCCAATCAATACACAAGGATCCAATTCAGTTACGTTACCTTATACAATGGCTTGTACAATGGCTTGTACAATAGAGCTCAATGTGATAATGAGAGTACAATATGCACAATGAGTGTACAATGATAAGGGTATTCAATAAATACAATATGTTAGTGAAACGCACATCACAATATGTATTTAGTGAACACAAGGAGATAACATCGCAAAAGAAGATCCATATAGTACCAATCCGTGTTACCAATGTGTCAGCATCAAGTAAATTAATCTATAGCAAGAATAGACGTTCTAGCAAGTATGAAACGGTCAGAGAATGTACTCGCCTGATCTCCTGAATTTTGGAGAAATCTACTGTCCGAGGAGTGGTGTCTGTCTCCTATAGAACAATACAAGTTACAACATGTCTAAAATGATAATATGATGCAATTCAATGCATTCTACATGAATCTAGGTCAATCTAGGCCAAAGTCAACTCTTGGTCAACCCTGGTCAACCAAGAAGTCAAACCTAGGTCAACTATGGTCGAACTAGGTCTAACAAGTCTAAATAGTCTGTTCTAGGCCTAATCAAGACTAAACAAGTCTAACTAAACTCTCACTAGGCAACAGACACAACATAGGCCATATACCTATGTAGAGTCATAACCATGTAGGTCATGAGCTAATACAACATAGCAATATAGGTCAAAAACCATATATAGATATATATTACTATTCACATATTAGTATATAGATATCTACACATACCAAGGAAATGTGCCTAATCACATTAGCTATTACACATAGAAAGATCCCCTTACATTTACACTACCATCTAGATATCCATGTTAGGTTAGGCATTGGTATATACTCATAGGCATACATATATGTGTATTATATATACATAGAGAGGGGGAACTATGAGATGTGTGTGTATCTAAAGGGGAAAACTATGTGTGTGAATGTTAGAGTGAGTTTGAGTGTGACAGGAAAAATATGGAATGTGTGTGAAACATATGTGTTAGTGTCACAGGAATGTGTGTGATGTATGTGTGTTCAGGTGACAGGAAATGAGTGTGTGTCTGTGTAAATGATACATTGTGTGTGACTGCAATTAACCTGTGCTAACAGGAACATGTGGGTGCATTTAGTCATTTGGAAAGTGGCAGGAAATGTACACTAGAGTGTGTGGACTGTCACATGAGATTGTGTGAGGGTGTGTGTGTGTTCAGTCATACGAAACAGTGTGTGTATGGGAATAAAAGTGTGTGATCTGCTAAACAGGAATATATATGTGTTAACAGTTAACAGGGAAACAATGGGTGTTGCAGGAAATAAAAACCAGTGTAGTGTGGATGAACATTTGTGTGTGTGAGTGTCAATAGAATATAGAGTGTGCCACAGGGTATGTGAACCTGTGTGTTCATAGGAATAGATTGAAACATGTGTGGTGAACCTGTGTATGCAGGAAAAAAATAGAAATTGATAATAGGAAAACAGTGCTGTTAGCTAACCATATCCTGTGTGCAGTGTCAATAGGAAAATTAGTGTACATGGCATAACTGGAAAACAGTGAAGGCTAGAACCTGGAAAACAGTGTATACATTTGATATCAATTTAGTGTGTGATATGTAACCTGTGCACATTGTGACCCTGTGTGCAGTGGGTGGTAGGCAAATGTCGTACAATATCAGTGAAGTCTATTAAAACAGTAGAGGAATACATGAATCAGTGATTTAGGAATCCTAGAAAATAGTTCCTACTTAGCTCAACTCAGTTGACAGTTCACAGGGAATGGAATAATCTCAGGTTAAAGAAAAATCTGGAAGCAGTTAAACATCATTCGATTTCAATTTAGAAGTAGGAAAGAAAACCAATTCTCAGTCAGGACATCATGTGACAGTATTGAAAACAATTATCAACCTATAGCTATTCGAAACCAACATTTCCCAAAACCCCATTCTCAAATCCAAAGGCTAATTCGAATGAAATATTTAGCAAAATATGAACTACAAACATGTGGGAACATTTAATCAGTGACAACATAAATAAAACTGGGATTAAGTGTTTAGGAAATAGGAAGAAGCCAAGTATCAGTAACCTGGTATCAGTTATCAGTCAACCACGTGTTCGAATCCATATTTCCACATCAAAACCTAAACTAATATGTGAATCTAATCTAACACATATCATACATCATATTTGGATCTAATTTAGCAATTAAAAACATGAATTTAACATTAAAACTGAATGTAAACAGAGAACACAAAACAGTACACAACTGGACAGCAATCATCGTGCACGTGTTCACTGTGTTCGTGGACACGACACGACACGAATTAGGACACGTGCTCGTGCACACGTGTACGCCCACACTAGGGTTACACACTCGTGTCAACATGAGGTGTCCAAGCTATGTCTAGACACGACACGAAGGCCGTATCAGTGCACAAAATCACGTGTGTGCAGTGCAGTGTGTGACCAGTGCAGCCTCGATTCCGTGTCGACACAAAACGAGGTGCACTGAAACTTTGGGGGAGTGTGCGCAGACACTGCCCCCGTGTCCATGCCAAGTTTGGCGTGTCCAAGTGTTGTGTGCAGGGCATACGGGATACGTGGTAGCAGGGGAGCCAACCGCGTGCGTGCGAGGGCGTGTCCACGGGTCCAGTACGACCCCGACACGACACGAGACATGTTCAGAACATTAGAAACGTGTAAGCGACATTAAAACTTAATTATCTATTCAAACACAATCAGAAAACAGTAAAGGAAAACCTATTGAGGCATTAGGTCGAACACCTAGGTAATCCGATTGATACGTGTCTGATACGGACACGTATCCGACACAAGTTGGGGTCAGCTCCTACCCGAGGCTAGAGGGGACCAAGGACTATGCATACATGATGATAAATCAATAGTTTAAATAGGGAATGAGGGATTTACCAATATGTTGAAATTCTAATGAAAAGCTCCAAAAAGGGGTTCTTCTTGCTAGCTAGCTCCTCCAAATTGCTCTCCAACTGGGATTGGCCTCCATGAACAGTAAGAGGAAGCTAATTAGAACCTAATGCAATTGGTTTGGGAAGAAAAGGAATTAAAATGGAATTTCTATGGTTTTAGGAAGTTTAGAACTAACCTTTCTTTCTAACTTTGCAACTCTTTCTAAAGGGAGGCTAACCTAATGGAAGAGGCATTATATAGGGGTGGGATTCCCTATGTTGGCTGGCCAATACTCTAGGGTTAGGATTTTAGTTAGTTGGGCCATGGGCCTCCCTCTCTTGGTGGGTTTCTAGGCTTCCTAGTTAAAGGCCTATTCTCAAAACACCTCATTCAACCATTAAGTCCAAAAGCAATTATCTACCAATTTTCTAACCATTACATAAACTAACAAGTCCCACTTAGTCTATAGGTTAAGTCCTACTTCTAGGTTAGGCCAAATCTAGTCTAGAACCAAGATACCACATAGCATCTAATTAATTAATATATTAAAAACACATAATTTCCATAAATTCCAAATAATTCTAATAAATCACAATAAGCTCAATAAATTCAGAATGACCAAAATACCCTCTAGGCTAAATGCACTAAATAAACATCCTTATCACATGGCTAGGCTCTAGGACAACAGTCTCTAAGGTTAACTAGCAAAACACCAAAATCATAAGCATGACTTAAAATAGTTTAAAATGATTAAAAAAATCACCAAAAATCATAATATGTAATAAATATCAATAAATTATAATTATAATTACAAAATTTCAAAATTACCCTAATCTGAAAAACTGGGTGTTACAATCCTACCCACCTTATAAAAATTTTGTCCTCGAAATTAAGATGATCGCACCCCCTTCTAGGTCAACATAGTCAAGGGTCAATCACTAGTCAAATTTCTCAACATCCTAGTACTTGGTCATCATGGTCAACCTCTTAGGATTTTACCTATGCTAGCTACCTAAGTGTTGGCAACTAGAATTTAGCAAAAAGAGAAACTCTATAATAGGCTAGCTCTTAACTTTCCAATCCTATCAAGTCACCTATAACTAAACACTACAAGCTAAGCACACCAATCCCAAATACCACATATATATATATGCTCAAGAACAACAACCCATATATCCTAAGTATCATCTGCAATCTATATGTATATAGGCCTCTCAGTCTTAGGTGAACTACAACTATACTCAAGGACAGGCTCTGGTCATGGGTGCCTCACTAGAAAAATAAGGAAAATAATAACAATCATCGGCTATAAGACATACTAACATCCTATACGTAACTGGTTGATATTATAAATAACATGGGAATCACCTACACTGGGTTACTATTCTAATACCAATGCTAACTATCATCCCCAGGGTACAGGCACTCTACAAGTCATCATATCATTATACTATGAAAGAACCACATATGAATAAGCTCTACAAAACTAAATATCCCTACTCCTAAGTTATTTATAACAACAGAAGGGTATGATGTTTAAAACCTTCTCAAGATATAATCTGTTAATCATAGCGTCTGTCCAAAATCATGTTGTCCAGAGTCTCCGTCATGCTAGTGAGCAAGGCTACGATAACCACAGAGTCCTTGACTAAGGTACATACCTCTAGGTTCATGGTATTTAAAATTTTCGCATTGTCGCATGCGACGGCGAATACCTTAAATTCCCATACTCGATAAATACATCCAAAATCTGACTACATGTACTCACTATGCCAACTAACACGACTATCGAAGATTCTAGATCCAATGATTTAGGTGACCTAGCCCATATGATTTTCTTAGAAAAAAAACATAACAAAAGAGCAACATGACAAAAATTAATCAATCAGCAAGGACAGATCGAATCGGATTTCAAGGTAGTTATAAAAGACAATTGCGGGATATAATAGAGAAGAACGGATCTTGCAGCAAGATCTACAATGGTCTGTGCATCATCGACTGTCCTGACGATAGCTCGCCCCTGCTGGTTTTCCCTAGTCTGCAGCTGATGCTGCATGAACCGCTGCTGAGAGAAATCGGAAAGGACGGAAAAAAATCTTTGTACAGACGAAGGTGCACCTCCAATATAGCAGAAACGCCAACCTGAGTTGGCACAACAGGAGCTGCGGTCTCGAGGCCCTGATGAACAGGACGAGAGGTAGCCAGCCTCTCGATAGTATTCCTCGAACCGGAGCGATGAGATCGTGTCTTCATAACCATCATGAAGACAGATCAAAACAAGAAGCAATTTCTGAGAATGAAGCGTAAATTCAAAGGGGGACAGTTTATATTCAAGGAAAGTCAATAAGCAACAATTTAGATAAGGGAATCTGATTAAGAGTTTTCCTAGTGTGATTGAGTACCCTCAAAAATATCCTAATCCTACTGTAGGCTGTAGTGATACTCTAGTTCGAATACCACTACATAAATTCGACCTGCATGGGCCACCACTAAAAACGTGTTACGACCCGCACCCACTGTGAGGGTACGAGTACGTAACAGCGCCCAGCCTACGCCGCAGTATCGGCGGTAGAACGATGTTCTAGGTCATGAACTATAACTAGCATATATGAATACTCTCCAAAAGGAGTCCAACACAGAGGTACAACTCAATCACAATCTAAGGTAGAATGAAACACGATGGAAATAGATAAAGAAATCCTCAACTGAAGTACAGCAGAAAGAAATAACAAGTCTCAACATCTCTAAATATACAACTCTGAAATAAGGACAACAACTAAACATGAAAAGAAAGAACAGTCTAAGCTATCTACACTATGCAAGGTATCATCCTGAGCAGCTGCCTGAACCTCCCCAGGGGTCCAGGTCGCGAGTGTCAACTAGGCAAGCTCCAAGTAAGGGGTGCAGGGTTCCTCATCATCCTCTGTAAAATTTTCAACAAGTCCAGTCAGGACGGGAGCGAGCACAAAACATCTCACGCAGTTCATAACAGGTTAGAAAATATAACGTGCAATAGAGTAAGATACATGAAACGCTGAAAGAAGATGTATGTGAAAAACAGAAGGATATGATAATAGGAAATATCTATATATGATAAGTAAGAACTGTAAGCAATATGTGATTTAGAGTACAATATGGTTATGTAAACGGGTTAGGTTATACAATAGAATGGGACTCCTTTGTACGTGGGTGTACAATGGACATATACAATTTCTTATATATTAGGATTGATCACATAACCATTTCTACTCTCCCTCCCCAATCAATACACAAGGATCCAATTCAGTTACGTTACCTTATACAATGGCTTGTACAATAGAGCTCAATGTGATAATGAGAGTACAATATGCACAATGAGTGTACAATGATAAGGGTATTCAATAAATACAATATGTTAGTGAAACGTACATCACAATATGTATTTAGTAAACACAAGGAGATAACATCGCAAAGAAGATCCATATAGTACCAATCCGTGTTACCAATGTGTCAGCATCAAGTAAATTAATCTATGGCAAGAATAGACGTTCTAGCAAGTATGAAACGGTCAGAGAATGTACTCGCCTGATCTCCTGAATGTCTGGAGAAAATCTACTATCCGAGGAGTGGTGTCAGTCTCCTATAGAACAGTACAAGTCACAACATGTCTAAAATGGTAATAAGATGCAATTCAATACATTCTACATGAATCTAGGCCAAAGTCAACTCTTGGTCAACCCTGGTCAACCAAGAAGTCAAGCCTAGGTCAACTATGGCCAAACTAGGTCTAACAAGTCTAAATAGTCTGTTCTAGGCCTAATCAAGACTAAACAAGTCTAACTAAACTCTCACTAGGCAACAGACACAACATAGGCCATATACCTATGTAGAGTCATAACCATGTAGGTCATGAGCTAATACAACATAGCAATATAGGTCAAAAACCATATATAGATATATATCACTATTCACATATTAGTATATAGATATCTACACATACCAAGGAAATGTGCCTAATCACATTAGCTATTACACATAGAAAAATCCCCTTACATTTACACTACCATCTAGATATCCATGTTAGGTTAGGCATTGGTATATACTCATAGGCATACTATATGTGTATTATATACATAGAGAGGGGGAACTATAAGATGTGTGTATCTAAAGGGGAAAACTATGTGTGTGAATGTTAGAGTGAGATTGTGTGTGACAGGAAAAATGTGGAATGTGTGTGAAACATATGTGTTAGTGTCACAGGAATGTGTGATGTATGTGTGTTCATGTGACAGGAAATGAGTGTGTGTCTGTGTAAATGATACATTGTGTGTGACTGCAATTAACCTGTGCTAACAGGAACATGTGGGTGCATTTAGTCATTTGGAAAGTAGCAGGAAATGTACACTAGAGTGTGTGGACTGTCACATGAGATTGTGTGAGGGGGTGTGTGTGTTCAGTCATACAAAACAGTGTGTGTATGGGAACAAAAGTGTGTGATCTGCTAAACAGGAATATATATGTGTTAACAGTTAACAGGAAAACAATGGGTGTTGCAGGAAATAAAAACCAGTGTAGTGTGGATGAACATTTGTGTGTATGAGTGTCAATAGAATATAGAGTGTGCCACAGGGTATGTGAACCTGTGTGTTCACAGGAATAGATTGAAACATGTGTGGTGAACCTATGTATGCAGGAAAAAAATAGAAATTGACAACAGGAAAACAGTGTTGTTAGCTAACCATATCCTGTGTGCAGTGTCAATAGGAAAATCAGTGTACATGGCATAACTGGAAAACAGTGAAGGCTAGAACCTGGAAAACAGTGTATACATTTGATATCAATTTAGTGTGTGATATGTAACCTGTGCACATTGTGACCCTGTGTGCAGTGGGTGGTAGGCAAATGTGGTACAATATCAGTGAAGTCTATAAAACAGTAGAGGAATACATGAATCAGTGATTTAGGAATCCTTGAAAATAGTTCCTACTTAACTCAACTCAGTTGGCAGTTCACAGGGAATGGAATAATCTCAGGTTAAAGGAAAATCTGGAAGCAGTTAAACATCATTCGATTTCAATTTAGAAGTAGGAAAGAAAACCAATTCTCAGTCAGGACATCATGTGACAGTATTGAAAACAATTATCAGCCTATAGCTATTCGAAACCAACATTTCCCAAAACCCCATTCTCAAATCCAAAGGCTAATTCGAATGAAATATTTAGCTAAATATGAACTACAAACATGTGGGAACATTTAATCAGTGACAACATAAATAAAACTGGGATTAAGTGTTTAGGAAATAGGAAGAAGCCAAGTATCAGTAACCTGGTATCAGTGATCAGTCGACCATGTGTTCGAATCCATATTTCCACATCAAAACCTAAACTAACATGTGAATCTAATCTAACACATATCATACATCATATTTGGATCTAATTTAGCAATTAGAAACATGAATTTAACATTTAAACTGAATGTAAACAGAGAACACAAAACAGTACACAACTGGACAGCAATCATCGTGCACGTGTTCACTGTGTTCGTGGACACGATACGAATTAGGACACGTGCTCGTGCACACGTGTACGCCAACACTAGGGATATACACTCGTGTCAACACGAGGTGTCCAAGCTGTGTCTAGACACGACACGAAGGCCGTATCAGTGCACAAAATCACGTGTGTGCAGTGCAGTGTGTGACCAGTGCAGCCTCGATTCCGTGTCCGACACAAAACGAGGTGCACTGAAACTTTGGGGGAGTGTGCGCAGACACTGCCCCCGTGTCCATGCCAAGTTTGGCGTGTCCAAGTGTTGTGTGCAGGGCATACGGGATACGTGGTAGCAGGGGAGCCAACCGCGTGCGCGGGGGCGTGTCCACGGGTCCAGTACGACCCCGACACGGCACGAGACATGTTCAAAACATTAGAAACGTGTAAGCGACATTAAAACTTAATTATCTATTCAAACACAATCAGAAAACAGTAAAGGAAAACCTATTGAGGCATTAGGTCGAACACCTAGGTAATCCTATTGATACGTGTCTGATACGGACACGTATCCGACACAAGTTGGGGTCAGCTCCTACCCGAGGCTAGAGGGGACCTAGGACTATGCATCCATGATGATAAATCAATAGTTTAAATGGGGAATGAGGGATTTACCAATATGTTGAAATTCCAATGAAAAGCTCCAAAAAGGGGGTTCTTCTTAATAGCTAGCTCCTCCAAATTGCTCTCCAACTGGGATTGGCATCCATGAACAGTAAGAGGAAGCTAATTAGAACCTAATGCAATTGGTTTGGGAAGAAAAGGAATTAAAATGGAATTTCTAGGGTTTTAGGAAGTTTAGAACTAACCTTTCTTTCCAACTTTGCAACTCTTTCTAAAGGGAGACTAACCTAATGGAAGAGGCATTATATAGGGGTGGGATTCCCTATGTTGGCTGGCCAAAACTCTAGGGTTAGGGTTTTAGTTAGTTGGGCCATGGGCCTCCCTCTCTTGGTGGGTTTCTAGGCTTCCTAGTTAAAGGCCTATTCTCAAAACACCTCATTCTAACAATTAAGTCCAAAAGCAATTATCTACCAATTTTCTAACCATTACATAAACTAACAAGTCCCACTTAGTCTATAGGTTAAGTCCTACTTCTAGGTTAGGCCAAATCTAGTCTAGAACCAAGATACCACATATCATCTAATTAATTAATATATTAAAACACATAATTTCCATAAATTCCAAATAATTCTAATAAATCACAATAAGCTCAATAAATTCAGAATGACCAAAATACCCTCTAGGCTAAATGCACTAAATAAACATCCTAATCACATGGCTAGGCTCTAGGGCAACAGTCTCTAAGGTTATACTAGCAAAACACCAAAATCATAAGTCATGACTTAAATAGTTTAAAATGATTAAAAATCACCAAAAATCATAATATGTAATAAATATCAATAAATAATAATTATAATTACAAAATTTCAAAATTACCCTCATCTGAAAAACTGGGTGTTACACAAAACAAATCTTATGTCTTTCCAAATTTCTAGAATTTGTTTATTAAACAATAAATTGTTATATTATCTACAAACTATAATAGCAAAAAATTCCAAAATAAAAATAAAAAAATACAATCCCTATAAACGGGTCGGTCCGGGACCCGTTTATTTTGAAAATGGGACCCATCCTGTCCCGTTAGTATCACACGACCCGTCCCGGTCGGTCCCGTTTAAATTCCAAAATTTAGGAACCGACTTGTTTGGACATTTTATAGTTCTGGTCGGGTCGGGACCGCGGGTCTTTGAACCGTATGCCCACTCCTAATTTCTCTACTAATTTGTCTGATCTTTTCTTAGCTTTTGAATTTTCTAGCATTAGATTGGACGGACTAAAACCCAGGACAAGACGAATAATGTGCCAGAGTGCAAATCATGTGCCAGGCACATGCCGGGAATTGCATACCTCCATCTCAAGATGGAATGGAAGGAAAAAACACCAGATAAGCTTATAAGCATAAGAAAAACATATGGACTGGATGGGGTAAATATATGAAGGTATTAAAGATTTCACCATCAACCCAAAATATCTGCGTACGCGACAATGATTTACAAGTCCCACGTCCACACAAATCATAGTGAAGGGTGCAAATGAAAGGCCAACATGTAACAACACTAAATACAAGAAACAGTTACTCTGTAAAGTTGGATATAATTCCCAGCCTTGTTATCACATCAAAGTACAATGGGCTGTTCCTGATTTCATCTTGCAGCCAGTAACCAGAAGTTCAACATAAATGATATGGAGACGACAAACCAGCTGAGGAATGCCATGGCTGTCGCCGTTTCAAAACTTGCACAGTGGTTCTCTGAACAGAGGCCAAGATCATTACCAATAAGAACGGTGATGCCAGCGGATGAACAAGCTCCTGCAAATGTGAGAGTGGATGTGATCTGCAGTGTGAAAACAGAAATACTAGTTAGAGCATCAATAGTAAGGCTCATCCCAATTTCTAGATTACAGATTCAGAATGTAGGAGCTCATTTTGTACAATAGTAAAGTCCAATTGAAGCTCCATAGTGGTCCCGCCCCAGCCACAGGAGCTATAGCTTGGGCCTGAAAATTTCTACATTCAGAATGTAGGAACTCATTTTGTAGAATAGTAAAGCTCAATTTGGAACCCAATTTCTATATTCTAGATTTCACATTATTTTTTTATCACACAACCTTTGCCACCTAAGGTCATTTTATTATTTTCTATTATTCTCATACATACCCAACCCATTCTAGATTTATTTTTTTATTGTAAATTTGGGCCTCAAGATACATTTTCAGCTGCACCAATTGTGGATTCTCTTAAGGACACACCAATAGAATGTGAGAATTACTGCCTAAAAGGCCTATATAATTGTCTGTTTGAAAGATTGGACTACGGTAAATTATAGGATATAGTTAGCAACGGTCAGTTAGATGATAAATATAAATCAGTTCTCACCCCGTCTCCAAGTGTGAAGAAACATGTGATACGACGATTTCGCAAGCAACGCATAACTAAAATTGCATATACATCACGATGGCTAGTGAAAGGCTCCACAAGCATTGTAAACTGATTGCCGCTACCAGATAGCTGCAAAATATAATGAAAGTTATTACTAGGCACAGTTTTTAAATGTCTCGGTTCAAAATTTCAAAAGCAACACTTGCTAAGGATAAGGGCAATGCTAGGGGGACACCAAAATCTGACCACATTCTGATGATCACATGATGTGGCAGCCTATGTGTTCATCATGTGTGGGACCACCGCATCAATGTTATCAACACATAGGCTGCCACATCATGTGGCCAGTAAAATGTGGTCATATTTTGGTCTCCCCTTAGCATTATTGCAAGGACAAAGCAGCAACCCATTCAATTTGAAAAGCAGTAGAAAATGTAGGGAATAAGTACAAAACTATCCTACTGACGAAACGGCTTCACCAGACCAAATTTCTTGATAAAGCTATTTGAAGAGGCTCAAGTCATTCAAGAATAGGATCCACGCAAAAAAATAAAAATAAAGAGCAAGAAGAAGAGACAGAGAAAAGAGAAAAAGCTCAAAAGCTAAATGATTGATGTATTTGGCTTAAGATTGTAACACTTGGAGTTTGATTTATGCCCTCTCCAAGTTTATTATGGGTATGGGGTAAGCCCCTCCCAACTTATTTTGGCTTTCCAATAAAAGTTTATTTATTAAGAGAAAAATTGAAGGCGCCTCAGAATGCTAATTTCGCACACATCTTGCTTCTACCCAAAGTAGAAGAAACTCATAGAAGAGTGCTCCAAGAAAGACTTGGGATGTAAGCTTACTGCATCCAGACAGAAACATTACTACCCTGCTGCAGCTTCACTATAGCATGTTCTTGGTAAAGCTACTTCGAAAAGCCTCAAGTCACTGGAGGAGGATCCAAGCATAGCAAAAGAAAAAAAGAAGCAACAGAGGAAAAGTTCCAGAGCTAATTGACTGATGCACTTAGCTATACTTGGAGGTTGGTTATGCCCTATCCAAGATTATTGTAAGGGGGTATCGGGTAAAGTCTCACCCAATTTCTTTTTTTTTCCCAAATAAAAACTCATTTAATCAGTAATAAAAAAAAGGTATGCACCACTTGGATTAGTTCTTGCTATCATTTTTTCCTCCACTATCCAAACTTGTACTCTTACAGCTCGGTAATGTCAACAAGCAACAAGTCAATGATCGCAGAGATGTTCTTTAAAGAAAACAATTACAAATTTATAATTTTCCCTTGGGGTCTGATTGAAAAATATTAAGTTAGAGGGAAACTAGTGGAAACTCTAGCTAGTTTCCATTTACTTACTAGTTTGGCAAAAGAAACGTGTGTTATGAAACAAGTAGGGCCCACCACCAAAATGGAAACTAGTCTCCATTTTAGTTTCCATCCATAATTGGGAGCAATTATGACCTAATTGTTTAATATTTCGCCTTCAAAGTTAAGCACCCACTTTTAAACCTATAAATAAATTATTATTTTATTATTATATGCCATCATTAATGACAAGATTTTACTTTCTACTTTCTAGAAAAAAAAACCACATTTATGATTGGAAACTCACATTTTCTTAAGTTTCTTATGGTTTCTAGAAACCAGAAGAAACTTCCCATTACCACCAAAAGGGTGGTTGGTGGTAGCACCGGTAAGGGAGCAAAGGAGTGAGCACGGGTTCAAATCCGAGCCTGGACAAAATTTAATTTAGTGGGAAGAGGGGGGGAGTGGGAGGCAGTGCTTGGTGCTAGTAGCCCAAGACAAGGACACTCATTAATTATTGGCCTTGACCTTGCCAAACGGGCATGAGTTCATACATCAGTGCTACATGCAAAAATAAGTTCAAATACTTTGTATTCAACCTAATTATAAATTAAGAAGTTTTAGGATTCTCATTCCTAGAGGAAGATAATATTGGAGGACATAGATGCAAATTTGGAAAAGCGAAGTAGATTGAGTAATTCTGCAATTGCGTACATAATAATCAATCCAGTTTCTTATGGCATGTTTGAATTTTACAGCCGTGAGTTTTTAATGAAGAACCACCAAGTACTTTCAATTCCTTCAAGAACTCCTGGTGTCAGTTTTGATCAATGACATGGAGGAGACGAGGTGCTATATGTGGTATTGGGAGATAGGCTCACAAAAGTGGTACTTTATTGAGATGGATTAGGTAAATATATAGAAGGAGAAGCTTCCTCATACTACTCTACCCGGTGTGGGACTAAAGTAGCCTATGGCTATATAGACTCGCTAATCTAACACGTGATAATAATGAGAAAAAGATCAATACAATAAAACTCTTTCTGCCGCTTCAGGTGCTCTTCCAAGCTATCTGATCAGAGGAAACCAAAGAGAAATGGCCCTATATGGGATATGCCACCAAATGTTGGATTAGATATAATTAACAACGGACTTTGGTGCAACATTTAGACGAGCATCATTTTCCATTTATGGTGAAACAAACAGGCAGTAAGGTTCTAAGCATGTGAGGATAAATTTCTACTGAAAAATCTTACATTATTAGATTCACACATCATTATTATCAAATCTATTTGATAACACAAACTTTTCAAACAATGGTTGTGAGTTTGCTAGAAAACAATACAAAAGATCAAATTATTATTGGCAGAAAAGGCATAGAAGACGAGCAGACTAATACACCACTATATCATCCATGAAACAAAAAGGGAGCTTTAAAAGTTCAAATACAATTCTTAGATCATATTATCAACCAAACTAACATCAAATTCCACCCTGAAAGCTAATAACAAAACCCAAGGAATAATCCTTGTACCCTTTAGTTTAACTTCAACATTTTGCATAGTTCACGGTATCGGCCGATACCGATCCAATACGGCTGATACCGATCTAGTTTGGCATGTCCCGATCCGATACCGACCAATACCCAATACTGAGCGATACCAACATAGCGGGTCTCTTTTTCGGTCAATTCGGCAAAGAAAATTGAACGAAAAAAGACCAATCAACAAGGGCGTAAAAGCATAGAAAGGTTATAAAAGCATGTAAAAGAAGAAAACTTATCTATCATAAGTAAATCAATTGGTAAGGATGACTACTATTTTATTCAATTTCAAAACTACTAAGAAACAACACTGAAAATATTAAAATTATGCCTAAAGGTATAAATATATTTTCAAAAATGCTAATAATTTATTAATAATTATTTGCTTTCCTGATACCAAAAAATCCGATACTCAATCCGAAACCTCCGATACTGCCGATACCGTCGTTCCCGATACCCATAGGAATGGTCCGATACCGATACTTCGAACCTTGACATTTTGTCTAAAGTCGAACTAAAATATTATAGGATTATAGAATCCTTTGAAGTATAATAAGGCACAACAAATTCAAAAACTTTAACTAGCTTTGACCAGTGGAAGTGCTTTAGCTCATTGTAAGGCAATATGGTAATCATGTTCTTGGTAGCTTTGGTTGATCTTTCATACAGTATTTTACTAAATCGATGCAAGGAATATATCAATCACAAGAGCTCCGAAGGTGCCACACAAGAGCTTGCCTGCAGCATGACAAAGCAAGGTGCAATCTTGATGCATGGGCACCTTGACAAACAACAGAGTTCAATCAAGCACTCCCTAGATACAGCAAGCATCCAAAAACTAATGACATGAGGCACCAAGGTGGCATTTGAAGTGCTCATCATGATCTGCTGTTCAAAAAACATTTCCTAAAACTCAGTTAATAAAGGTACAAACAAGGGAGCAAAGAGAATAGGGATTAAAATTTCACGGCCTATGCAAAAAAGCCCTAACAACTCTAATTAACATCATTGCTCCCTCTCTAGGTTTTTCTTTCTCCCTTCTCTTCCCGACTGAAAAGTCTAATGCAACCATCAGCAACCAAAGCGCAACATCAGCCACCAAGTCAACGTTCATGAATGAACGAGCTCGTAAGTATATTAATATTAGAATATATGAAGTTATGTTTCATCTTTTCTATGTGCTGAATATTTCTATCCATCATTGCCAGGTCATTCCTTTTATTTTTTCTGTATTTCCTTGTCTACGTTTGATGAAGGCTCGAGGTTAGACTGCATGGTATAAGCTTGGTGGAAAGAGAATTGGGAAAGAACAGATTTTGAGGAACATAACTAGACAGAAGCCTTTGATTTAATTCAAAAATATCATGGCATGCTTATTATAATGGCCTTTCATAGGCTTAAATAGCTATAGGTTGAAACATAGATCCTAAATTATAACAAACTGAAAAAGTAAATTGTAAATACTCTAAATCACTCATACATTATTGAAAATAAAATTGGAAAATATTTGAAGAAGAATTTCAACCACAGATACCTGGAAGTCTGGAACGTGGTATGTCCTGGGTTATGGCCGCATTCAAGAACATGGTGTGCTACTTGTCTTTATTTTCGAGGGGGTAGGATGAGTTGGTCCGCTAATTCAACTCGCTCGAAAATAGTTACTTGTTCAAATTTGACTCAAAAGTACCATGACATGGGTTGGTTGGAGCATGGTATGGACTACACCTTGTCATGCCTTCGGTCGTAACCAACAGTAACATAAATATTCTCTGCCTCAAAAGTATTGGGTTTCCTTTCGACAGCCTTTTACTCCTAGATATATAGGGTGTTGGAAGAACCCATTGGGTCACAAACACAATGCGACTATGGTCACCCTCCAAATGCTCTCTTTTCGACGTAATCATCATAGACGATTAGAATACATCTTTATACTAAAATATGCCCTCCATGATACAGGGTCAATCGAGAGAGTTTTCGATTTTGACACTTTGACGCTTCCTTGGTACTTGGGTAGATCCACTATACCATAACCGATCAGAGCCACGATCTTATCCCCTCTGACATTGCTTGACAAAAGAATTCTCCTCTAATCCATGCAACGAAGATTTGAATTGTGATTCTTGGATGTGATAACGTGCGAGATCGAGGGTCACATCCGCCCATCTTTTCAATTTCCTCCTTCGTCACCTATACAATGCTCATTCCCTTTGAGAGGCATGGTAGCCGTGAACAACTCCTTGTCCTCGGACGCACATGCTCCTTGAAGGATTGTCAATGGATGATTGGGTCTCTCTTGAACAGAAGCTTGAATAAACCAGCACCAATACTACTTGATGCAGGCTCAAGGCGGGGCGGTTTGGTAGTACAAGATTGGTGGAAAGCGATTTATGGTAGAACAGACTTGTGGGGTTTTTTTGTGTGTGTTGGGGGGGGGGGGGGGGGGGGGGGGGGGGGGGGGGGGGGTTGGGTGGGAGGGTATAAATAGGCCAAAGCCTTCGATTTAGTTCAAAAACATAGTGACATTCTCATCACAATGGTCCTTTGTAGGCTTAAATAACTATAGATAAACATATATCCTAAATTAAGTAAATAAAAAAAAAGAGGAAAACTGCAAATGCTCTAAATCGCAACCTAAATTATTCAAAACGAAAACGGAAATATTGAAGAAGAATCCCAACAGATGTTGCAAATGATTTCAACACAAGTTGAGAAATGACCTTTAAATCAATAAACAACCAAGATTTCCACTTATTTATTGGTGCAGACCCACTAGATCTCAGGTGCGCCAATTCCTTAATTGGGTTGAATGGCGACACTCCTGGACAGAATCAAAAGTTTTCTCTCTTCTCTTCACTTGTGCATTCTTGTTCTTCTTACCAGTAGTGTTAGTTTGTCTATTGGTTTGTTAGGTTGCAGCATACTACTTAATTCTCCCTCTCCTATTCTAAAATACTACTACCTTATTTATGTTTTTTTATTTATTTTCAGGTGTTATATCATATGTATGTGTAGTCCTCTCTGGATTCCATTAGACCTCATTTGGTTCACGGATTCAAGGAATCCGGAAAGGAAACTTGTTCCCTTCCTTTGTTTGGTAGCCACAAATTTGGGAAACACTTTCCTGACATGGAGGAAAATAGGAGGGAAAATGATTCCTCTCGACCCATGGGATTCATTTTCCCTCCTCCTTTCCCAACATTAATTACCAAACATTATGACAAAAGTAGCCTTGATTTATTACATATTTTACCAATTACTCTTCATTATATTATGTTGACATTGGATATTGTTGGAACAATGATAATTTTTTCTTTCCTTTCCTACACCAACCAAAATAGGAAAGGAAATTTGATAGGAATTCTACTTTCCCATCCCCATGGAAAATATATGGGAATTGATTTCCTTTCCGTGAACCAAACGAGGCCTTAGAGTAACCATTGGCTGGTACACTTGACTCCACATTATGGTAACCATATGAACGGGTGCTCTCTTGATCACTTGTAGTAAAATTATTCTGGAAATTCAGTTATTTCTATGTTGAGTGCTATGATATTTATATATATGATATACCATATG